>KV722481.1:0-73830 GCA_001687445.1 Obba rivulosa
AATCTTCGTTGACACTATCAAGGCCCTGATGAGCTCTATAAAAGAGCGAAATGGGTGGGTGGATAGTTCCCTATCCCCCTCATTGGCCCTGTCGCTCGAGCTCACCTAGCTACTTACCGGACCCCCTTATACAGTAAGCCCCTAAGTACAGACTCCCCATCCCCTCCCCCCCGAAGGGCGGGAGGGTCTAATCCTTTTCCCGAAGTTACGGATTTATTTTGCCGACTCCCCTTATCTACAGAGCGCAGCGCAGAATGCCAATATCCTCGTGTACTTTAGTCTTCACCCGCGGCCCAAACATTTACACCGTTGCAGGTCCACAGACATACGCCGGAAAGTCACCCGTGTCACGCTCGCTCCCGGGGCATTCTTCAGCTGGCGCATCCTACGCCTGGCACAAATTCCCCTGGAGGTGTCATGCCCCAGATGGAACCTTACACTCCCGATCACGTGTCGCAGCAAAGACAAGCAAGCCCTCTTCGTTAAGTCGGTACAAGGGTACAAGGATGTACTGACAGATACATTACGAGACATGAGAACACCGATGAGACAGACATCGACATCGTATCACAAACTTTGTTACTATCGCCATGCTTCCGCGGAGCCAGCCGCTCGTGTACACAAGGTCGTCAATGGTCACGCCGGACACTCGAACCAGTGAGCCTGCCAAAGTACAGTGTCTCGCACGCAGACTGCACATGCGACTTAGTCGAGACTCGCCGAGGCAGTGGAAGATGGCGCGGGGACGATGGAAGATGGCGCAGAAGCGATGGAAGACGACGCAGAGGCGACGGAAGACGGCGCAGCTGCTGGTGAGGCCGTCGCGGTCGCGAGGTCTGCGGAGACGGCGGCTGTGATAGAGTTGAACTCCTGGCCAACAGCGGCAGTTGCTTCAGCGAGGAGCGACGCAGCAGGCCCTTGTACTATGCCAGCAAAGAAGCATTAACCGAAGAAGTGGAGAAGAATGATGATAGTGACTCACCGTCAGAGGGGAGTTCCGAGATGAAGGACTCTGCAACATCGACGGCGTCGTCGCCCAAAGCTGTCAGAGTGCTGAGGATCTCGTTCAGGTCATCCACCGCTGCAGTTGTGATAAGAACAAATTCATTGTCAGGGATGTATGACGTACAGATCTGCCGTCCGCCCAGACGGGAACGGCGGCCGAACGTGTTGTGAATAGCTGAAGCACGAGTTAGGCCCTCAGGTATGCAAATTCCAGCGAAGGACGACGACGGACCACTAGTAAGCTGCTGAACGTTGCTCGCCTCCTGCGATGCGATGCTGTGGCCGTAGGAGGCGGCATCAGCACCGACTTGCTGCGTGTCCGATGACACTGTGTCGCAAGTTAGGTGCAGTTTTCTTTGTGCATGGAGAGAAACTCACGGTCGCGAGGCTTGGGGGCAAGCGTGGGCTCAGCGCGGCCCCAGATAGACTGAACCGCGCTGCCGATGGCCGTCACCTGAGCGCCGTGCACGTCCATCCAGTCGTCGCCAAACTCGGTGGCATCCTGGGCGATCTGGTTCAAGTCGCTCGACACTGACCGCGTGTTAGCGTCAAGTGCGAGGGTGAATAGGACAAACATACAATCGCGCTTGGCGAGCAACTCGGGGTCGATGACGAGCGCGGATGCGCAGTTCGCGGCGAGAAGGAAAGAGGTGATGAGGACGTTGGCGTACATGCTGACGGGATTAAATGTGATAGATAGATAGATGTCGTCGAATTGAACGAATCGGTGTTCAAAGAGGAAGCTCGTAATGTAGATGAATAGAAGAGGTAGTATGCTGTGGTGGGACGACCTGCGTTCACAAGGGGCACGTAGTCCGGTCGACCGACTTAAATACCGTCAGCGGTAGCCGACGCGGGAGCCTCAAATGTCGGAGGTCGCGCTACAGGTGCACTGGTTGTGGTGCGCAGTGGATCGCGCCGATGATGCGGTCGAACATCGGCTATTGGCTGTCAAGAGCATTGCAGAGGCGGTTGAGCGATTCCGTCATACTTTATAAATGATCAATCCACGAAACGGGGTCGCAATCAACTGGTGGCTTACTACACGGGGACCATGAATCTCTTGAGCGCTGTAAGTCCTTGAATGATGGATTCGGATGCACAAATTTCATGCGCGTATAGAGCCAGGTCACAAATCGCCCGCTCTTAGCTCAGCCGCCATGGAATTCTGCTCTGGTGAAGAATCGCCACACATCCCCCGAGCGTGCAGCCCGAAGTAGGCGCTCGTGGAAAAGCAGGGCAGAGCCCGCCAGCGGTCATCAATGTGGAGCGTGCGCAATGATCGCAACAGATGCAAGTGGAAATAGTCGAGTTACCTTGCACTGCAGGTTCTCCTGTAATACGCGCGGACGCGCGTAAGTCGCGCCACGCAACGTACCAGTTGCGCAGCTGCTGGGAGCGTCATGGCCTGGCAGGCGTTGTGCACGCCATTCCACTAATCAGCGCGGTGCGACACGCGATCAGCAACAGACGCACAGCACGTGAAAACATACATTCCGTCCTTCTCTACGTTCTACACAATCCGAACTGCTTCGCACAATTATAGACCGCCCCCGTTCAAGATGTACTCGATCGCCGAATGCACATTCCCGCCAGTCGCAAGCAGGGCCCGAATGTTCTGGGACGCATTCGTGAAGCCCATATCTTGCAGTTGCTAGGAAGTCCAAACACCATCAGCTCTTTCAATGTAGTTCGGGCAGGTCTCCCTACTTACCTGAAGTTGCACCTGGAATCGCTCCTCCGGAGGTCTGGCATCAGCAGGTGCTGCCGGGGGAGATCCAAGGCCTCCCAACCCGCCAAAAGCACCAAGCCCAAACGGATCTGCACCCGGCGGTGCACTCCCAGCACCCCCAGCACCCCAAAGGCTCATCATCTGCTGCATGAGCGCCGGGTTGAACATGCCGCCGAACGGGTCCGCCGGCGCGTTCGCTGCGCCCGGTGTTCCTGCAGTGGGCGCTGCGCCCCCAGCAGCGGCACCGGCGGCGGGGGGTGGTGGGAAGAAGGCGTTGAAGGGATTCGGCAGCGCGCCTGCGCCGGGCGCGGCACCAGGCGTGCCCGCCGAGGTCGACGGCTGCGCGTCCGGGCGGGCGTGGGACGGGAGGCCGGGGGCGGGGAACGCGCCGGGGCCCCCGAGGCCGCCCATCGCGGGGCCCATGCCGCCCTCGCGCATCATGGAGGACATCTGGAGCATCATGCGGAGTGTCTCTGGGTTCGACCTGCGTGCACACGGTCAGCGAGAGGCTAGGGTGAGGACGGGCAGGGGAGCGGGCGGCACTGACATCATCTGGCGGAACCGCTCGCTCTGGAAGATCTGGCGCACTTGCGGGCCCATCGCGGCGAGCTGGGGGTTCGAGGCGATGAGCTGGTCGAGGACGGCCGGGTTGGACATGACGCCGGACATCTGCTGCAGGAACTGCGGCGAATTCAGCATGGACTGCATCTAGCGGGTGAAGCAGCGTCGTATTCTTGGTCAGGCGGGGCGCGCCGCATCGCGAGGCAATGGACGCACCATGTTCGGGTCGTTCGGATTGAGACCCATGTCTGCGAACGGATTCAGGCCGGCCATGAGGCCGTAGCCCATGTGGCTGTTGAGCTGTGTGAGCGGGTCGTGGATGTTCTGCCCGGCCTGCATGGTGGGCAGAGGCTGTGCGGCGGCGGGTTGCGAGGTGCTGGCTGCGCTCCGTGCTGCGCCCTTGACCATATGGATGGTGTGAGACGTCTGGATCTTGTATGCTGACAGCGCATCCTCATCCTACCGGGGATGAGAGCAGCGTCGTGAGAAGGCTCGTCGCGCGATGGACTGCGTAATCTACCTTCAACACACGGCCTATCCGGAAATTCAGGAAGAGAGACACGCGCAGAATCAGCATAACGTACCAGAATAGATGAGCCTCTGGCGATCCGCTGGGACATCGGACTTGTCTGCGATAGCCTGCTTGAGCTCGGCGACGGTCTTGTCCGTCGAGATCGTGATCTGGAGCTTCAGCTCGCTGGGTCCTACCGCCAATGCGAACAGGGATCAGCTTGGAGGTGACTTGCATGCAGCAGGACACACACCCTTGACGTTAATCTGGACGTCCGAGGAAGAGGGAGATTCTGGAGTGTCGGTTGTCGAGGACATGATGTTCAGCCACAAGCTGCTGCGCCATTGACGCCCACTTCCCGCGACATGGCTCCGACTCGGAACACAGCGTCGAACCCCGCTTCACTTTCTGATCGCCACCACCGTTCATTACAGAGTTCACGGCGTCTTCGTCGTCGATGTGTTACACAGAGCGTAATAGAATGCACTGGCCCGCATCTCTGAGTCACTTGCAAGCGACATTATGTATGGCATTTGTACAGAGAAAGCCCCGTGTCAATCCAGGCGGCGACATCGACAGACTGCGCACACGCAAATATCCATCCAGCACACACGTGGCAGTCCAATTGTCCGTAGGGAATAGATGCTATGTTACTGGCACCGCAAGAAGTAGTCCGAATCAGCCAAGAAAGACCTCACTCTAATGGTCCGTCGAGCGGCGTGGGGTATGAGACGGTGGACATGTAGGCTTGGTCAAAGCGCGGGGGGTTCTGCAAGGACCTGAGCGTCCTGCGCAGCAGATAGGGATAATGACCCACAATCCGTGAGATACGCCGTGCGCACCCGTTTAGCTCTTGCCGTTGATAGTGTCATACTTCGCGCCGTTGTAGGTGGACGACGCGCTGAGGCTGCTGCTGTATGGAACGGTCGGCATTGCGTCCAGCTGGAGGTTGGAGCGCGAGCGCGCCAGGATCTCCGACGCGACATCATTACCGTATTGCTCGGCCAATTGGCTGCAGGGAGCCGATCAACACTGAGCGCCAGAAGAAGCACTTCTAACACGTACTTTGCATAGTTGTCCATGATGACCGCCATGCTGTTCATGTTGAGGCGGTAAGCCTTGGGCATCATACCCTTACCGAAGCGGTACGTGACATGGTTCGAGGAGAGCAGGCCAGTGACCATGATGATGAGCTGGGCGGGCACTAGCGAGAACGCTACGGTGTACCAGCGCTCGAGCACCATCCGCTCGAAGGCGAGGTACGGCGCCTTGCAGCCCGGGAGAAGACTGCGCGCGTAACACGTCTGACTGATAGTCGCCTCGACGAATGGACTGAAGTAGCCGCAGCACCCGAGCTGGTTCTGGATGCGGAGACGGCCGTCCAGCCCGAGGTCGCGAGACCACTGCGCATTGATCTTGCCCTCGAGGTTGAAGGTGCGCTTCTTGTAGGTGATGTAGCCAGGGGTGACGAGGAAAGCAAAGACGATCCAGAGGAGGAACGAGTAGATGGCCAGGAACGCGCGGTTGTTGAGCAGGATGCCGGACCAGCCGATGAGCGAGGTGAACACGCCCAGCGACGCGGCGAGGGTCGAGATGATCAGCTCGGTGCGGTTGCCGACGCGGATGATGTCTGCGTGCGTCCAGACGTTGAACCAGATGAGCAAGCATGCGATGAGGCCCGCGAGCGTGTAGCCCGTGAACTGCAAGATGTGTCAACATTAGGCGGAGCCGACAAGGGAAGGCGGCCGTATCAACGTACGATAATGTTGGACACGAACAGCGCCCACTTGAAGCGGGTCCAGCGGAGCTTGGGCTTGGTGCGGCCGCCCTCACGAGTGCCAAAGTCGATGCCGTCGTAGTCGTCGTCGCCCTCACCAGGCATGCGGGCCTCGTTGCTCCTGAATGCCTCGCGCCCGCCGCCCCGCTTGGGCATCATCTCGTCAGCGGCGCCCTTCCAGTTCTTTCTGCGCTTGGGGCCGCCGGTGAGGAGGGTGCCGGAGAATTTGGAGGGCAGGTAGTTGACACTGAGCGAGGGGGCCATGCTCTTGGTGTCCGAGGCGAAGGGGTTGTCATTCTTGGGGGATAAGGAGCGGAAGGAGCTGTTACGGGAGCCAAAAGGAAGGTTGGGGGGCTCGAGGGGGGCGTTGGCGTCGTTGTTCATGCCGGCGAGTATGTGCCGGGTAGAGGCGGCGTTGGACTGATGCGAGTTGAGGGACGAGGTCCTGGAATGGCTGTCAGCGACGAGACTGTCAGCGGCGGCGCCCTCGTCTGTGTCCCCGTGCGCGTGGCAGGTGAAGACAAAGTAAAATGAACGTACGCAGGGTCGTCCATCTAGCCGCCAGAGCAACGCGCGAGGTGATGAGTGTTTGGATGAAGCGAGAGGGGAAGCGACTCACACGCACCCCGGCCGGCTGCGGCGACGGCGAGCGCCCGCCGTGCCCGTTGCCTGAGTCCAGATACGTCGACCACACTCGCTGCATTCGAGGCTAGGATGTACAGTGCGAGACGAGGGAAAGATGGTGGTACAAGAACAAAGTCGCCCCCATCTGTTCGCCCACAGACATTCGCCTTCGATCGCCGGACGCTTTCCATGCAAACGCCCGCCCCCCACGTGCTATCTGCCAGTGTTTTCCACCCAAGTCTCCATTCCTTCTGCTTAGTATCTATGGAACCCACACCAAGAGAGCCATTAGAGAAGGCTACGCGCGCCGTGATATCGTCTGCAGTCTCGTCCGAGAACAGAGCGAAAGCTCCCAGACGCGAAAAACATTCCATATCCTGCAAAAGACGCTACCACAAATCCCCCATCTGTTATCACCTCGCACGAGGTCCGTGTCCGTGTATCACAGGGTATGTCCTGGCTCGTCGACCAAGTTCCTCGACAGCCCTCCGCAAGTGGCCATTCAGCGCAGCCTGTTTCCTCGCGCGGTCGTCCTTCCCCGCTCTCTTGAACAATTCTGCCCCGCTCGACCGTCAGTCTCCCGCTCTTACGCCGCACACAAAGGCGCAGAAAGAGAACAGGCCAAGCACTCACCCAAGAACCGCTCTCCGATCCACAAGCCCAAAGGCGCATTCCCGACGACTGGCAGTGATTGTCCGCCCGGCCCCCCTCCCGCCGCTGGCTTCAGCGACGCACCCAGCCCCGCGACCAGCTGCTCACATGTGCGCAGCATATCGTGTGCGTGGTCGCCCGCCGTGTGGAAATAATGCGAGGCGATCAGCGCCAGAATCAGCGCGCGCATGTGGTTGTCCTGCGCATTGCTCGCCAGAGTGAGCGCACACTTAAGGTGCTGTCTGTCAACGCAAAAGACTCGTAAGCGACAGGTACCGCAATGCGACGTCAGGACGTCTAACTTTGCCTTTAGAATCTCGGACGAGATGCACGCCTCGATGATCTGCCCGACCGCCTCCAGTGTCCCTCCCATACTCCGGCATAGCTTGGCAACTTCCGCGGCCTCTTGCGAATCCACGTCGTCCTCTGATGCGTGGCCTGCAGTAGTTCCGCCAATCCCGATTTGCAAGGCCACAGCTCCGGCTCGAGCTGCCACCGCTTCAAAACTGTGCTCCGGGGCGCAATGCGCGGCGACGCGATAACACTCAAGAGCTCGCTCCTTCTGGCCGAGCGCGTGTGCTAGATGCGCATGATGAAGAGCGATGCGTGCCTGGAATAGGGGGAAGATCGAATAGGTGCGTGTGTGGGCGACGAGGATGTTCAGATTCTGTAGAATTGCCATGATCTACCTGGTTATCTGGGACGGTGACATAGAAGCAATCTCACATGTTCTGCGACATCAAACTCGCTACGCATTGTAGAGACCTGCAGGAGAGCCATGAGGCATCCCTGCTGCAAACCAACGAGGACCGTACGCACCGCGATAATCTCACATAGCATGTCCGCCTTGATTTTCGCGAGTCGCAGTTCAATTTCCTCCACGTCGCCCAGAGTGGCGCAGCTCGTGACTACAGTCCACAGTGGTTAGCGTGTAACAAGGTGCATAAATGAAAGCCACACATACGGCAGATTTCACGGGTCGCTTCAGTTTCCCATGTTGCGAGACCTTCTGCGGCAAATATCTTCCTCTTTGGCTTGCGTCCGACCGCATCACGCTTCGCGGTGCTGCTGATGAGGAAGGCGAGGAGGAACAGGACGCGTGGATGTGTGACTTGAATGGAGAGCGGATGTGCGTCCGGAAAGCTGATCTACAATGAGAGGATCGCGGTCAGTACCAACACCAGAATGGATGAAGTATGCTTAATATGGATGTCGGCAATCTGCCCGGGCCAAGCTGCAAGGAGAAGCACTCACCTCGACGATGCCATTTGGGAACTTGTCCAGCGCACCAGAGTCCAGCAACAGATGCAAATGTGCAAGCCTCGGTGTTACTTCCATCGCGTTACCAACATACGTAAAGAAGACCACAGATAGCATCAGCAAATGCAAGGCCATCGCAGCCTCGAACGTCTCCTCAAATATCGGATGGTTCGTCTGTGAGACCTGAGCGTCCGGCGGGCTTCCTGCACCCCCATTCGCGTTCGCAGGAGGTTTTCCCTGCTTCGGCGTCGAAGCAGGCACGTACGATAGTCCCAGCGCCTCCTCAGCTCGGGCAAGTGCCTCCGGAAGATCCTCCCACAGCTCTGAAGCAATCAAGATACGCACGCGGAGGACGCGTGCAAGGATAGCGACGCGATCATGCCCGAGTTTCCTTGCGAGTCCTTCCAGATCCTGGACAGTCGCCAGCGCAGCATGGACGTCCTGAGGGCTGCTCTTCGGCGACGGGATGCGCGAAGACGGATATTTGTCCGAAGTTGTGGAATGGGGCGTGGTGTAAAGCGAAATGGCGGCGAGATGGGCAGAGTACGCGACGTGTGGCGGGTCGGAGGATGAGAAGGATGCCATGAGCTTGCGCAACTGTGTGCGCGCGAATTTGGTCTTGTGCTGCCAGTGAGAGAACTGTGCCTGTAGAAGAGCGATGTGATGCTTGTATGCGCGCAAAGATGGATGCTTTGGGAGGCTGTGTCAGTGCATGGCTTCGCGAAACGAACAGACACTTGCTACCTTCTGGGCAATGATGGACTACGAAACAACACGAGAGGATCAGCATCAGTATATGCGGGGTATGTTTGCAGGTAAATCATCTTGGACGATGTTACGACGTGCTTCGGTGGTATTGCGCCCACACGGAAGCAAAACACAGTTCAAGAAGTTACTTACACCTTTGCTGAACGCCTTCTCCACCTGCAGGGCGCAACATGAGTATATGCGTGCTTTCACATTTGTAGAAAACGGAAAACGGACCTCCGCTTCAATACCCTTCGCCCATGGATAGGCCGCGTTCACGCTGAGTCCTCCGTCCACCGCCTTCATCCCCAGCTCAGCCAGCTGGGTCCAGGCGCGGCATTCAATCTCCGGAGACAACGCAGGCAAGGATAGGCATTTCCTCAAGGCAAGTATAGAAAGATACAGCGACTGCACGTAGAAGCGATGATTCGGCGGATGCGCGAGCAGGCCTGGCAGCGAGACGAGGAGCACCGGCGGCGGGAGGGGAGTCAGGGCGGCGGCGGAGGCCTCGGAGGGTGGCGCCTTTGACACGGACTCGAGCCTTGTGCGTTTGCTTGGGCGAGGGTTGTCGTCGGTGATCATGGTGGATTGAGGACAAGGTGCGTGTGCTCGTCAGTGGTCGCGTCCGGCGGGAGGCGCGAGCGCGATCGGTGTGGCGTGACTAACGCGTCGCGTCACTGCCTGCCTGAATCGGTAGTCATGGGTCACGGCACTCGTAGAGTCCATCGTCTGCTGCCCGTTACTCCCAGACTTTGTCCCAAGACTTTGTAGAATTGCTTGCGGACTTCCAGAATCTATGTCTAACGGCACAGATAATGAACAAAATGAATTTGACTTGTGTCATCAAGTGCAACGGGCATGGATATGGCGTATTCACGGTCCCGACAGTGTAGGTGACAAGTCTAGAAATGTAGGCGTATTCACAGTCCCGACAGTACAGATGAATAATCGATCTACACTGCATAGCACCTCTACAAGGTCGGTGTATGGAGGGAGAACTGCGGAATGTGTAGCTAGTTCAAGTTTGGATGGAGCCTGGAACCGAAGTGCAGTCCCTGCCTCGCACATAGCCCATTTGTACTTGCGGACAGTCAAGTATACAGACTTGTTCATGTGTAGTAAAGGCCTATGGGGCGCATCCGGCGAAGGATGCCGCAGGAAGCGTCCATAACATCGCAAGGAGAGGTGGCAACCGCGGGCTGCGCGTGCGCTTGAGCTCTCCTCCTCTGGCCATGACGAACAATTCGCCTGTACCGAATCGACACCCATCTGGTGCACGCTCGCCTCCTCCGGCTGCCAGCCGTGATGTCCTCAGCACACCTATTGCCCCGACATCCTTCTATGCCAACACCTCCCCTTCTCGCCTGGGATCTTCCCATACCAGCTACGTACCTCCAGAAGCGTCCCCCTTCCGCGAACCAGAACTCGTATCGGAAGAGCCCGTGGACCCCCACAGCCTCCAAGATACCGTGATGTCCACCACTCAAGACTGGGGCGATGTCGGCGACTCTCCGTGGGGCTTCAACTCTGAGTGGGCGGGCAAGGTGTGGGAGGCTCCGTCTGCGCAGAGTGTCGTCGAGATAGACGGGCGCAGCGACGAGGAAGAGCTCAACTGGTGCGATCCTTCCCTGCGCGAGAAGTGCGCAAGGCCCGGGCCCGGTGTTCTCCCACCAGTCCTCTCACATCTGCTGCACGATTCTGTCCACACTCTCTACTCGGTGAGCGTGAAGCCCCCTGACATTCACAGTAACGCAGAGTGGGCGCCCTCAGCAGACGAGGTCCGGACGGCGGTCCCACACCCAAACGCATACTACTGCAAGGAGCACAACGGCTGGGTCTTCCTGCTATGGCGCTTCTCATCTGTGCTTCCTCCCCTGGTCGCCAACTATGCTCCCGAGCACCCGCTGCCTGACATGGAGCGCCGCAAGAAGGCACAGCCTTGCGTCGTAGAAGGGGAGCAGACTTCGGGACAAGTCAATATGACCCACCACTGGCACCGCTATCCTCGTGCCGTCGATGGCAAAGCTTTGAATCCGCCTTTCATGCAGTCTAGCGACGGCTCCGATCTCCTCGATCTCTATGTGTGCTGCCAGTGCTCTCTTTACTGTCTCGCGTCTGGCGTGGTCAAGGGTGTGCTACCTCGAGAGCTCGTGGACGAATTCACTCGCGATAAGAAAGCGCACCCGTCTCCCGACAAAACTCCCAAAGCAAGCATTATAGCTGGCTGGGAGACTGTCCTCACGTACGTCACCACCTCTTATTGTGCTCCCGCCCTCCCTCATCAGCCTCAGCATCCTCGAGAACCGATTGTTCAAGAACGAAGTTCGGTTCCTCCCGGTAACGCGTCCCAAGTTTCAGAGCAAAGTAGGCTGGAATGAGACTGTGTAAGCCATCCTGCCTGTGCTGTACCACTTATTCACCGCACTCACTACGCGTCAGTCGCCGCGTATTCGAGATCCTGGGCTTCCGTGCCGATGTCTTTTCGGAGTCCAACTCTGAACTCGCTCTCCATCCCCCAGACACCCATCCTACCACTCCCGAGGGAAAGTTCAATCGTGCCAAGTTGCTGCGTGCGTGGGTGGAGATCGCCGCTTGGCTGGAGATATACAAAAAATTAATCAGTGTGTATCGTGGCCCGTGCAGCGAGACGCCATGCTGATGCACATCATTAGAGGACTCGTTGGGGGGATACATCCCTTTTGAACCGAGGGCTCAGGTGGACAATGCGCGCGAGATGATCCAATCCGCAATCGGCGCACATGTTAATCAAAGTGAACGACTCGATGGATTTCGCCCTACGACTTGCTAATAAAGTGTCCCCAGTACCCCGTGGGCTGTTACCCATCTCGCTCGAGCGCGCCACAGGACTCGATGAAGCGTGGCACAGTCTGGGCATGACCCCATCGTCTTACTCTCCTAGTGTGTCCGATGCTTATTCTACAAATGTGCCATGCGCGCTGACCCCCCACGCGACACAGAACTGCTATGCTTTGCCTACCTTGCCCAATGCCGATGCGACCCCGCAAACACGATGGTCTACTTCACCCACCTGTTCAACATCGTGAACACCATGATCATCAGCAACGAGACGCCGCCGCAGGAGCTCCAGACGCTCATCGTGGAGGAGCGCACGCGCTATCGCTACACGTTGGATGACCTGAAAGAGCACGTGTCAGTGCTCGGCTTCGGGCGCGACAACGACCTCGGCGTCGACCTGGACGACGACGTCGATGATGAGTTCATTCTCCAGGCGTGGCGGACGGCTCGGCGGAGAGCATGGCGCGACGTGTCCAAGGGCGCCGAGCGGCGGAAGGACCTGGACGAGGCGATGCGGGCGTTGGCGGACCAGCGTGCGAGCAGGGTGCTGAGGCAGGCGTGGGAGGAGGAGCGCGGGTCGGGGATGACGCCGGATGTGGCGTATAATACCCTGGAGGTCCCGAGAGACGTCGACGAGTCGATGCTCATCACAGTCTTTCTCATGAGGGTTGGTCTCTACTTGTTATGGGAACTTTGCTCCGGAATTCGCTCTGACCGTGGCACTTGCAATAGGTTGAGGATCAGCCGAGCCAGGCTGATCGTATGCGAGAGGCGATGAGTGTCATTGCAGAAGTCACGGACAGCGAGAGGCTGCGGCGGTTCCTCTCTACTGGCCGGGATCGTGAGTTTCTGCAGCGATTTCCCAGTTTCAAGCTGACATGTGACTTATAGCGGGCGACACGTCTAGTACCACCGCGCCTGACATGCCGCGAGGCCTCAATCAGCTCGGAAACACCTGCTACCTGAATTCACTGCTGCAGGTACGTCGTGCAACTCCATCGTCAGGGACTCGCCCAGTGTGACTAGGCTCCCGCAGTATTTCTACACCATCAGGGACCTTCGTGAAGCAGTGGCGCCGCTTGCTCACGCAGATACCAAGTCTTTTGACGATAGCAAATTCACTGACGACGACCTCAAGCGACATCGCGTCGGAGGCAGACTGGTCACTCGGAGGGAGATTCAGCGGTCCAAGAAATGTGAGCTTGTGGCTCGATAGCCCGCTGGCTATCACTGACAAACCCCGTAGTTGTCAGTCAGCTTGCGGAGCTGTTCTTCAATCTGGAATACTGCGAGGACCCCGCCGTGACACCCTCCCTTGACCTCGCCAAGCTCGCGCTGGTGACGTCTCAGGACGAGGAAGAAGACGACCAGCGCACCAATGGTACAGATTCATCGAATGACACGGATGCGACGCTCGTCGAAGACGTCCCTATGCGCGCGCCGCAAGAACGCTCGTCGCCATCGCCAGTCAAGAGTCCGGCGGATTCAGTCTTGGGCAAGCGTCATCGAGAGTTCGGCTCGAGCATGGATGTTGATAGCCCGTCAGAACCAGCCTCCGTGCCGCCGTCCCCACCCCGAGACTCGATACCTGCGAGCCAGGTAGCGTCCTCGTCGAAGCTGAAGGAGCCTGAGGATGTGGAGATGCAGGATGTGTCCCGAGCGCCCTCGGCGAAGGCGCCGCCACTGCCCCCGCGGAAGCCAAGGCAGGTTGACGACTCTGTGATGATGTTTGGTGAGTAGTGCGGCGGCGCGGTCCAAGTCGTGACTAATCCCTCTGTAGGGAGACAGCATGATGTGTCGGAGTGCATGGATAATTGCATGTTCCAGATCGAGACTGCACTGCTGGATTTCCAGCAGGAGAAGGCTGCTGTGGAAGACGACAAGACCAGTGTGGTCAAGAGGTAGCCCTTATGCATCCTGTCTGAATCGTGTTGCAGCCGCTGAAGATCTGATTCTCAGACTCTTCTACGGGAAGAAGCGGCAACGTCTGACGGCATTGTCAGCAGCAGACGACGCTCGGCATCAGAGCTCCATCCATGAAAAAGAGGATCTGTTCTCGCACTTGCACGTCAACGTGTCCGAAGAAGGATACGATCTCTACGACAGCCTGGGCCGGTACTTTGATGACGTAGTCGAGCTCGACGGGCAGAAGAAACGGATGGAAGTCTCCCTCGTGGACCTGCCACCACTGCTGCAAATTCAGCTCCAGGTAGGTCACACGGTCATGTAGGTGCGACACGTGCAGAGCGTTCTAACGTGTGCTGTTCTGCAGCGCGTACAATTCAACCGAGAGACGCAGCAGGCATACAAGTCGCAGGCGTACGTCAAGTTTGGGGAGACGGTGTATATGGATCGTTTCCTGGAGAGCGCGGACCCAGAGAAGAAGGCGCGCGCCAAAGCCATTCAAGCCGATCTGAATGCTTCTCGAGATCACATACAGCGATTGACCGAGGGTAATGTAAGCCCATCCTTTCCGTGGCGTGTGTGATGAGAATGACCGTTTCTACCAGCATGCACCGTTCGCGCCCGCACTTGGGAACGTTGCCGACTTTCTAGGCAAACAAGACATCGTCGACCTCCCAGAAGCCGACGGGGAGCTCGTCGTCACAGTCCGGAGTGAACAGGACCTCGTCGTGTCTGAACTAGAGAAGGAGCGTGCCAACGCCGTGCAGCTCAAGAGTCAGCTGGAGGACGTGTGGAAGGACAACCGGGACGCCGCATACGAGCTCACGTCCGTCTTCATCCACCGTGGTTCTTCGCCGTCCTGGGGCCATTATTTCTTCTACTCGCGCAACCTGCCTGACCACCCGGACTCGTGGTTCAAGTACAACGACTCGAGCGTGACTGTCGTCTCCAAGGACGAGGTGCTTGCAGACACGACGGGCTCGACCGCGAACCCGTACATGGTGAGTGCGCTGCCCGGTACGGGTGTTGGTGCTAGTCCGTAGTTGGCTGATGGAGACGCAGCTCGTTTTCACACGGAAAGGTTATGAAGCGATCCAGACGGTCAAGAGATTCGACCCGCAGACGTTGCAGGATATGCAGGAGTGATAGAACGTCGTCATGCTTTGACGTATGTATTGGATATAGCTCACGCATTGTATAACATACACATGCTCTCGTCTATTCACCTGCCGAGCGTTTCTCATCAGTCCGAGCCGCTCAAGCATATCGCGGCGGCTTGAATTGCCTCAACACTGAAACTCCAGCAGCTGCTCTAGATTGCAGGATACATTACAAGTGGTTATACTCCTCTAGCTATATGCTCTGAGATCCGGGGATTTACGACTTGAAGATCTTGAAGCGCTCCTCGATGGGCTTGAAGGTCTTCTCGCCAGCGGGTGCGGTGGGCTTGCCGAAGGGCATCTGCGCAATGAGCTGCCACGAGTTGGGCAGGTTCCACTCGGAGAGCACGCGAGCGGTGATCAGCGGGTTGTAGTGCTGTGTTCAACAGAGTTCAGCTACGCCGGTCAGGCAGGAGCGTCGGAGATACTGACCTGGAGCGTAGCGCCGAGACCCTCCTTCTCCAGCGCGGTCCAGACGACGAACTGCAGCATGCCCTGTAGTTAACGCAGTGCCCGTCAGTTCGGAACCCCCGGCGCGCGGAAAAGCAGGACGTACGTTGCTGTGGTTGGACCAGATCGGGAAGCGGTCCTTGTAGAGGGCAAACTTGTTCTGGAGCTCCTGGACGTCGTTCTCGTCGTCGAAGAAGAGGATGCTGCCGTAGCCGTTGCGGAAGCCCTGGATCTTCTGCTGGGTCGCGGAGAACTGTTCGGGGGGCGCGACGCCCCTGAGGACCTCCTCGGTGATGTCCCAGAGCTTCTTGTGGTCGTTCCCGAGGAGTAGCACGACCTGCGGAGCGGCACGTCAGACACCGGCGCGGGGGCAACGGAGAAAGGGGCGGGGACGTACGCGTGCGGACTGGACGTTGAAGGAGGAAGGGACGTGCTTGATCGCGAACGCGATGATCTCCTCAATCTTCTCGTCCGGGATTGTGGTCTCGGGGGAGATGGCGTAGATCGAGCGGCGGCTCGCGACGGCCTCGAGGAATGCGGCACTCATGTTCGTGCGGGTCTGGGTGGCGAGGGGCGAGTGGTGCGGAAGAGACGTGGGCAGAGTGCGAGATAAGAGCTGGGTACGTCGGACGGTGAGTCTCGCGGGCCCTTTTATGAGGCCCGAGGAGAGTGCACGCATGTTTGATTTTGCCCCTGAGATGGCGTTATCGAGCTGGATGATGGGTGAAAGAGGCCTCGATTGAGGGCGGGCTGGCGGGTAATCCTGGTGACAACGGGAACTCTCTCGAAATGGCTGGATGTTCACTCGTCCGAATCGATGGTCGCGGCCGTGGTGGGCAGGGAGAGCGCTGTCTTACTCATCGCGCGCGGCATAGCAAGATGGGTTTTATGCACCGCGGGCGTCGCAATGACGAGGGTGTGATGCATTTTGCGAAAAGCGAGAGGGATCTTGGTCCAGAAACGCGAAAGTGGCTGCAGACTGCCGCGGGCCGCCGCCCGCTGACATACGCGCCTCCTGCTGACGTTGTGCTTTTGACTCACCCTTGCATAATTTCCGGCGTGAGCCACTCTGACAATCAGACGCAGGGCTGAGAAATACTTACCGCGGTGGCGACATGCAGCGTGGCGCAGCATCGTCGTGGCGCAGGGCCCGCAGATAAAACGCATAGCAAGACGACACAAAATGAGCTCCCCGGCCGGGAGTCGAACCCGGCTCTTGCGCGCACAAGCTTGCGCCGTCATCGAATGACAGGCGCATGTACTATCCGATATACTACCGGGGACATCTGCAAATGGCAATCACGCACACCATCTCCCCGGTGTTATTTTCTCGGCCTCCACAACTTCATCACCCGTGCCTGGTGCGCATCCTCCTCCCCTCCTCATCAAGCTGGCTGCCCCCCCGCCCCCCGACTACTACGCGCTCCTCGCCATCCCGCCCTCCGCCTCCCCCGCCGACATCAAGCGCGCCTACCACCGCCTCCTCCTCCTCTCCCACCCCGACAAGCGCGCCCATGCCCCCTCGCCCGCCTCCGGCCCCCCGCCCCCCATCGACATCGACCTCGTAAAGCAGGCCTACACCACCCTCTCCTCGCCCGCCGCCCGCGCCGCATACGACGCCTCACTCCGCGCGCTCGCGCACGCCCCGCGCGGCCCGCGCCCCGCCGCAGTGATCTCGCTCGAGGACTTTGAGGAGGGCGGCGCGGACGCGGGGTGGAGCGTGTGGCGGCACGCGTGCCGGTGCGGCGGCGCGTACGTGATCACGGAGCGCGAGATGGACGCGGGCGAGCACCTCGTGGGGTGCGAGAGCTGCTCCGAGGTCGTCTGGGTCGGGTACGAGCTCGCAGAGGGCGACCGTGACGGCGAGTCCTAGTCGATGTGCACCCGGCATCCTTGCTCGATCATCACACTTGGCCGCAACCAACACCCGTACTCGACCGCTGTACGACATACCACACGCGCACCTGGAGACCCGATGCTCACACTCGCACATCGCACGTCGCGCACAACATATAGCGCACAGCCGCCACCCACCGTATACAGGGCGCAGCTCATACATTCGACATCTCGGGCTGGGTAAAGGAACGAACGACAGGGGTACCAAACAGTCCGGTCCAGAAAGGAAGGAGCAAGGGTGTACTACAGGGCTATCTTACGATACACTACTGCGCGGCGCGAGGCGGGGACTGGCGGGCGTGTATAGTGTCGCGGGAGATGTGGGTGATTATAGAGCCCCGCGTCGGCGGCATCTATGTATACATTGCTTTGGTGTGCTGCAAAAACCGGAAATCGGACAACCAGAGGAGACGTGACGAGAAGGGAAGGCGAGCGGGAAGAGTGGCGTGGGGCGGTCACTCTGCGCCTGGTGCGGGCGCGGGTGCAGGGTCTTCGGGCGCGGCGAGTGCACCCTCTGGGATGCCGTTGTTGAGTCGCGAGTCGCCCACCTGGTGGAAATCTGGATCCGTGGGTAAGCGTTGTGAAGAGTCGTGTACGGGGACAACACGGTAGGGGCGCACCGAGAATTTCACTGTACATCATCACCTTCCAGGTATCCACATGCAGGTCTGCATCGTTGAAGCTCCAGTCGAACTTTTCTGCTGCCTCGGGCTCGTCCGTCGGGTCATGGTACGGCGCGACGTACTCGTGCGCGAGCGACTCGGTCGCGTTGATCCGTTTCCGTGGGTCAAACACGAGCATCTTCTCCAGTAGGTCGATCGCTGCGAGGGAATACATCTTGTTATCGGCAAAAACCGGTGGGAGGCGAGGAAAACGCACCAACGGGGTCATTGCAATGCAGCTTTTCGCTAAACGGCACACGTTCGCGCTTTGGCAGGCTTTGTACAAAGCGCAGTGTCTGCGAAATAGCCCACCTCAGCTTATTTGTCTCTCTCCACAGTACAGGATCCACTTACGTTCTCACTCGCAATTGTCTGGATGACATCCTCTGGCGGGGTGCCGAGGAGCTCCGTGATGATCGAAAACTGGTGTACGTGGTCCTTGCCGGGGAAGAGCGGCTTGCCCTCGAGCATCTCCGCGAAGATGCAGCCCGCGCTCCAGATATCCACCGCAACGTCGTACTTTTGCCACGTGAGCATGATCTCAGGCGCGCGGTAGTACCGCGTCGAGACGTAGCCTGTCATCTGCGGGTCCTGGATCCGCGCGAGACCAAAGTCGCATATCTGCAGGCGCCGCCATGTTAGCCCCAGGCGAGACAGGATGTGCCCGCGGGGCGCACCTTGAGATCGCAGTTCTCATTGATGAGGATGTTGCTAGGTTTCTGGGAAGAGTGGCAGTTGGAGAGAAGCACGCGCGGAAAGGCCCGAAGAGACTCACGAGATCACGATGCACCACGCCGGCGGAGTGCACGTATTTCAAACCGCGCTGTGGGACGCAGTCAGTATCGGCGGGACGCGCAATGTCCGCAACTGGGGTGGATGTGGCAGCAAGCTTCCATGGGACATCCTTCGGGTTTGTGCAAAGTAGCATAGGTCGATGCGGCACGGTAGGGGTGCCCAAGCGCCCCCCGGGGCATCTTTGGCCCAACACAGAGCGCCGCATGGTGGCAAAACTGCCAGGATAACACCAGCTGCGCAGAAAGAGACGACGTACCAGGATCTGGTAAAGAAAGTACTGGATGAACTGCTTCTCGAGCGGGCGCGAGGTGAGGAGACGGTGGAGATCTGTGCCGAGCAGCTCGGTGACAAAGTAGCTGGAGCGCGGGCGTCAGAGTGTATGCGGCTGGCAGACTGGGCACGACGCACATGTCTTCGAGCGGCGAGATGAACACGTCGCTGAGGCTGATGATCTGCAGGGTGGTGAGCGGGTGCGTGCAGGGAGAACTAACAGGCGCGGACATTCTCGTGCTGGATGTGCTTGAGAAGCTTGAGCTCGCGGTAGGTGCGCTTGGCGAGGACGGGGGTGCTAAAGGGCTTCATGATTTTCTTGATCGCGACGGACGAGCCTGTGAGCTGGTCTTTCGCGGAGCTGCACCGCGTCAGCTGCGGGGTGGTGGATGAGGGGAGTGCTCGCGCACCATACAAGCCCAAAGGCGCCTGCACGGGAAGAGGTCAGCACGGATGGAGCGGTGGAGGTGTGTCGGACACTGACCCATTCCGACGGGCTGGAGGTCGACATAGCGCGTCGTGACCTGTGTGCGGCGCGGCGCGGTCGTCAGCACGGCGGGCAGGGCGCCGGGTGGGCGGGATACGCACCTCGAAGGACGTGCCAAAGATGCTGAGCTTGACAAAGGACATGGCAGAGGAGGCGGGGCAGAAATGGAGGGCGCAGGAGAGTACGCGGAGAGGGGGGAGAAAGAGGAGCGGACAGGCGGCGCATGGAGCCGCTGCTATCGCCCACCGGCGTCTCCATTCCCGATCTGGCCAGCTACCTCATACCTTACGTCAGCGTGCCCCTAACCCCGCCCCGGTGTGTGTGCCTATGACGTGATCGCCGCAGGGCGCTTGAGGTGGCGCGCCGCGCGGCTTGCCGGCTCGCGTCGCTGGCGAGTGCAGCTCACCGCCGTCCGCGTTCCACTCGCCCCGCGCCCCGACGCCCACATGTCCTTCGCCCGCGCATCCTTCACCGCGCGCCGCACGCTCGTAAGTCTCAGCTTGTATGTCGTTACTCATCCTCGCAGCTTACCATGCCACCCCAGCTCGCGAGCGCGCGGCGGTACAACTCCACCAGCGCGCCCCCCAAGCCCGACGCAAAAAAGCCGTCCAACCTCCCGCTCTGGCTCGGCGGTGCGGGCATCGCCGGCATCTCGCTCTACCTCTACCTAGAAAAGGGCCCTGGCGCGCAGAAGGCCAAGGCCGAGCCCGCCGCCCCGAAAAAGGGCGCGCTCGACCCGAAGAACTTTATCGATTTTGAGCTGAAGAAGGTCGAGCCGTACAACCACAACACCGCCAAGTGCGTTGCACCCCGTACTGTTCTCTCGCCGATCTGACGTTATCGCCATGTGCAGATTCGTCTTTGCGCTCCCGCCGGACACCGCCGCGGACCTGCCCGTCGCGTCCTGCGTTGTTGTCCAGTCATCTCCGGACCACCCCGCACCGCTCAAGAACGGCGAGGGGAAGCCTGTCATCCGGCCCTACACCCCAATTTTGCCTGACGCGGAGGGCGAGATCACCTTCCTCATCAAGCGCTACGACAATGGGCTGATGTCGAAGCACATCCACGAACTCAAGCCGGGCGAGAAGCTGGCGATCAAGGGCCCCATTCCAAAGTTCCCGTTCAAGGGTGAGTCGTTTTCGCCGCGGCCCTCTTCTAGCATACAAACCCGCCGCATACAGTCAATGAATTCGAAGAGGTGGGGATGGTAGCGGGTGGTTCCGGCATGTACGTCTCCATCCGCCTTTCCCTTCATTCCACTGACAACGCCCTCTCGTCCCATAGCACGCCGATGCATCAAATCCTCTTGCACGCGCTGAACGACCCGTCGAACAAGACGCGCTTCACGCTCATCTTTGCGAACATCTCCGAGCGCGACATCCTCCTCCGTGAGGAGTTCGACAAGCTGCGCAAGGAGCACCCCGACACGTTCAACGTCATCTACACGCTCGACAAGCCCGGCCCCGACTGGAAGGGCCCCACCGGGTACGTGAACAAGGAGATGATCGCGCAGCACATCGCCCCGCCGAGCCTTGCGGAGAAGGTCAAGATTTTTGTCTGCGGTGAGTCGTCCTCTCTCCGGCCCCGCTAGAGCCAGGTGTGCTTTTACCGCTGCAATGTGTGCTGACCGGGTGTACCACAGGTCCTCCTGGGCAAGTCGCTGCGCTCGCGGGAAAGAAGGCAGGCATGAAGCAGGGCGAGCTTGGTGGTATCCTCAAAGAGTTGGGCTACACTGAGGACCAGGTGCGTCGCGCGACCCTTTCTCATTTCACGATTGATTGATCAGGACGCGCGGCCTTGCAGGTGTTCAAGTTCTAGACGGGGATGGGCCAGCGTGATAGACGCAATGTATACTCCAGACAAACTAACTACGCTTGGATACTCCGTCGTACCGTTCGATTCTTCACCGCTCGGAAAGGCCAGCAGGCATCCGGGCCGTTCACAGTGCGTGCTGGCACAGCCACCACTGATTGCCGTTGAGAAGGAAGCAGATCTGCTTTTGCTGCTGACGCGTGATGGTCCTGGCTTGGTAAAGGACGCGGGCCGACTGCACTTGCTCATTCTATTGTCCTGGAGCACAGGGACGCAGAAGTAGACCAAATAGCTGATCGGCTCGAACGGTTGCGTAGGCCAAACACGCACAAATAAGGCTGACGCAAAGCTCGAACATATCTCTAACCCTCCTGCTTACGAATAGTTATGCGTCGCGTCTGGGTCTTTGTCGATGTTCTCCTGCCGAATGATCCTATCTTCAGCGTTCTTGTCGACGACGAGGAGGTACTGGTTTCGGAAGTCTTGGAGAAACTCTTTGAACAGCTGCCTTTTAAGCGGAGAGGTATCGAGTTACATCAGCTCAAACTCCATTACTTGGTATGGTGTTCAGCCCGTCTACAAACCGTATCGGAAACTCAGCCTCCAGCACTAGCCGTGCGGCTTGCCTTGCGACCCACGCAACCCACTTCTGCGCCGGGCGGAGGACTCTGTGGAACAGCAGAAAGAGCTTTACCGCACTGACGCCATTCTTCCGCTCGTGACCTGTGAAAGAAAGACAATTCAGTTCTTTCTCTGGGCAACTCGACGTGAGTTCCGCATCCGGACGGCGCATCTCACCTGGCTCGACTAGTATGCAGCAGCTCACCTCAAGAGAGCCCACGACGAGGACGGTGGAAATGTCAAACGCGCCAAACTCTTGCACGGTGCGTGCGTCTGAGTCGTGCCATGCCAGATGTGCTCACCTATGGATGACGGTCTAGGCCGTGAGCTCGCTCTCAGACACGGAACCGAGGCGCACGCGCCATCTACGGCGGCTACGTCAAGTCATTTGAAATCGGAACAGAGGAAGTTTCCGATGCTCATCGGTCGTCCAATTGAACTGACAGGTCCCCCCTATCTCGATCTACCATGCGGTATTCGCACGATTCAATGCTCTCGTCACAACGCCAGAGACGGATGTCGCCCCGGAAGATCTGGGAAAGGTGTGTCGTTTCATTGCGGACTCTGCAGAGATATATCAGCCAGAGGAGGACCGACGGACATGCATCTTCGCTTCTCTTAGCAAGCTCCTCGGGAGAACGGTGTCACCCTACAGCGGTCGCGGATTCAGCGCCGATGGCAGCATCGTTGTGCCGTCTCGTCTAGGAGATAGCCCGCTTTTGCTATTGGAATTGGAGAATGAGATTGGCTCAAGGGCGTGTGATCCCAATGCCCGCGCTGATTTCGTATATCGGAAATGGTGGAGTTCTGACTCGGTATGCCCTCGTTCGTTCTTGAACTTGGACAGGCTCACCGAGTAGATACATTGATCAGGCCGCGATGCTGCGCAAGGCCTGCTGCTGTCCCAGCTTCACGATGACAATCGCGGGCCCGCATCTCACCATACGGGGCGCAATCTTCACCGATACTTTCGTTGCTCAGCCTCTGACCGAAACACTTTGGCTGGCGAACGACCCTGATCTAAATGGGCGTATCCGCACTATAGCGCGGGTGCTGTGCGCTCTCCGCACTTGCCTTGACGAGTTGGACAATTTCTACCAAAACCTCCGATCTCCGCGCGGTGACGATATGGATCTCAACAGCATTTCACCACACTTCCAGTCCTACTCTTCAGGTGGGCGGGAGATCAGACTCAAGTACACCGGCGACAATATCGTGGGCGGTCAAGCGGGGCAAGCACTATTTGTGGCAGAGACAGACGAAAACGCGGACGATTGCGTCATGGTCAAGTTTGTGAGGACCTACAACCCGGAAGCGCATTCACTGCTCGCAAGTCTGAACCTTGCCCCTCGTCTTCGTCATTTCCAGACATTTGAGGATGGCTTGTCGGTAGTTGTTATGGACTATCTTCCCGGACAGTGTCTTGCGGAGACACCAACTCGGTTGCCGCGCGTCCTGGCGGATGTCCGGCGAGCCGTGGATGCATTGCATGCCCAGGATCTGGTCTTTGGCGATCTCCGTCCACCCAACATTATCTTGTGCAAACGGGCCAAGGAGGGGGAGGCCAGAGTATCCGACGAGGTGGCGGAGGAATGGGAACAGGGTGCGATGCTGGTGGACTTTGACTGGTGTGACAAGCACGGCGAGGGACGATATCCTCCAAGCCTAAACACGTACGATATCATGTGGCATCCGGATGTCAAGCAAGGCGGGATTATGTGCAAAGAGCATGACGAATTCATGTTCAAAAAGCTCTCGGGATTTACCTTTTGATAGGGTTAATGCATTTGATTGCCTTGAGACAGCTCATGTTGATATCGCTGTTACGATGCTGATGTATTGAAATCTGGCTTGTACTGCTCTTGGACGCGAAGAACGCGACCATGGGACCGACCCACATACCGGCAGGATCATGCATGTTGTAGGCGGCCGAACACAACTGTTTCTCCCCCGCGCGAGTAGTCTGCGTCTCGTTGCGCGTCGTGCTTCCCCCGCTGCGCTGCCCGACTGTGGGCCCCTTTCCGCGCTTCACGTTCAACGTCATCCACCCGCTCGATAACACCGGCCCCGGCTGGGACGGATCCAGCGGGTATGTTAACAAGGAGATGGTCACGAGACACCTTGGCCCGCCGACCCTTATGGAAAACGTGAAGACCTCGTCTGCGACGAGTCGTCCTCTTTCGATCCAGCCAGAGCCAAGCATTCTTTGAACTGCAGTGTGCTACCGGATGTACCGCACGTCTTCCTGGACAGGTCGCAGCGCTCGCAGGGAAGAAGGCGGGGATGGAGCAGGGCGAGATTGGTGGTATTCTCAAGGAGCTGGGGTACACCGAGGGCTAGGTGCGTCGCATGAGCATGAGCGTTTCTCGCTTCACGGGTCGCTGATATGGACAACGTAGTAGACCCGGCATATATTCCACAATCTGTACCATGCTGCATCATATTGCTGGATATCTCAGCGGTCAGAGGTAGACCAAAGACGCGCGAAAGCAATGTCATTATCAGTGCGTGAGAATAAATCGTTGCTCAGGTCAAAACCACCGTGGTAGAGATCGATTTCCAGATCGAAGCATCGGTCGGAGCGGGGCTCTGGTTAATGGAAAGGCGACGATGATACACTGTCGATAGCGGTCCCTCAGGAGCTCAGGTGATGGTCGTTCGTTGGAAGGGACGTCAGAGTCTATGTAAAAGACTCGGCCATCAGCTGGCGAGAGGCCATTGCGGTCGCGGAAGTCTGTGATATGATAACTATCCTTGAGATAAGGAAGCCAAAAATATGTGACTTGGGAAAGCGTTATTGCGAATTCTCACGTCTGGATTGATTCCAATCTGATAGTCAGCAAAACGCGAATGCCCGACACAAAGAAAGGCGCTTTGAGCAAAGTCCAATTCCGACCCCTTCGATTGCACGATTGGATCCATGCTGACACGGTCGAAGCCAAGTCGAAAGAACTGTGAAATATGAACGGATAAGGATCGAGGCTCATGCAGACTCCCGAAGTCGTACACACCTCATCTGTCTCACTGAGCGGAATATATGAGCGGCTTCGAAACCAGTAAAGTCAGGGCCTTCAGTCCGAACTCCGAAGAGAAATCGACACGAGTTCGCCGGTGATGCAGCACTTCACATCCCGTGAACGGACTCTCGCAATAAAGTTTTCCGGCTGAAAAGGGCATCAAAGTCAGCACCAGAGCTCGATCTGTGGTCGGAGAGAATGCTCAACATGTGGGGGGGGGGGGGGGGGAACGTGCGATTTTTCGAGTATTCACGGCGTCGAGGCTTTTCGGTCAACAGGAAGATATGTACAACCTCCTGGGGCGCCGCTGTAGAGGCGATTGTACTATAGGCGACGGTTCCAAGCGGCGCCGACGAAGGAGGGAAACAAGTGCCGCTCAACGGTTTGTGTCACCGATGTGGTAGCGGGCCGGGATCCGCGGGCGCCTGAGCGGTGTTGCCGAGCCGCGCGGGCGAGAGTCCACAGACCATGGATCTAGGCATCACTCAATACCACCAGTGTTCATTAGCCCACCAGGTCAAATACCCCGGATATCCTCTATCACCGGGGGGCTTGCAGCATGAGGTGAAGACAACCTGTCCTCTTCCACAGATGCAAATTTACTTGGATATGATCCTAAATTCTCCTATCAGTAGCTAATGTACATCATCATACATACATTGAGAATACCACGCGGGTTGGAGATATAATACAGTCATCCGGGATGCAGGATATCACGAAATAAATGTCTAGGTATACCACTGGGTCCAGACCGGGATGATGATTCAGAGCTCCTATGATTCAATTTGCGAATAGAGACTCGTCGCCATCGAGCGACAATGAGCTGATCCTCGTCGCCCCGCCCTCTTCCCGGACACTGGTAGGCGCGCGTCAGCACGATGCGTTGGGCAACAATAGAATATATGACTCCTCACGTAGCGGCGGCTGTGACCTGCACCTGACTATCGGCATCCTTCGGCGTGAACGTGAACTGCGTTGCAGCCTGCGCAATCCTGTCAGCTCGTGCTCGGTCGGCCGCACGCCGACGCAATATGCGACGTACATCCTGTCCCTCCTGCGGCTGCTCGTCGGTGAAGGTCGCGCTATCCGGACTCCAACGCTTCTGCAACGCGAGGAGCGCGTCCTTGAGCCCGTCGCGGTCGACCGCTTGGCCAGCGACCGTCCCCGTCGCATCGGCGGTGAACATGTTCGCGAAGCGTGTGCTGAAGAGGTCGATGGGGCCCGGGCCCATGCGCAGCCCTGCGAGTGGGCCGGCGGTGGGCTTGTTGAAGTGGATGTACGGGGAGGCGAGGAGGGTGCTGAGCTGGGACTGCAGCCAGTCGGGGGACGGAGTAGACATCGTGGGCCGCTGTGAGTACAGAGACGGGGAGAGATGGGTGAGTCGGCGGGTGAGATAGGTAGGCGGGAGAGCGGGTGTGGACAGGAGGAGGAGGACGAGTGGACGGAGAGGGAAGAGGACCATTGCATCCGCCCAGAGCGGGTCTTCGGCGCTTACAGGATGCGCTCCCCTTCAGCTTCGAGACGAGCCTCGTCGCGGCCTGCACGTGTACATCACCTATTCAATGCGTCTTGTATACGCACGTTCTCGTCCGTCCCGGGCGTCGGAGCCGCCTTCTCCATCCTGCCACTCCTTCCCTCGCTATCTTGGCAATGCTGGTCGGACCCGCGTCAATAGCCCATACCGACGACAGATGCGTGGTGGCTTACCAGGCTCGACAACAGACTCGGACGTACTCCCCGCCGCTATGGAGCTTCCAAACAGGGTTCACCGTGTCCTGTGCGCACGTTCGCCAGCCCCTCGACTTCCATAGAACGCCTCAGGCTCATACCCTGTGAACGGTGCTGTTCTGTTCACATGCCAGATTTGCTCTTTCTATTTAGCCGTAGCTTTCGGCAATGCATTAAATGTACTACTGGTAGAATAGCACGGTGGAGACCGCAGTCCGCTAACTTGTACCGCAGTCAAGATAGTGAAAGACTCCCCCTCGATAGCAGTGATAGTAAAGATATCGATGCTTACGGCCAGTAACGAAGCAGACGCTGCAAGGCGGTTATCGACTCTTGACGAGACTAAACGCCGTGTTGTGCAACTTAGACGAGAATACTCTGTCGAATATTACACGCTGAAAGTGCGGCGAAATTTCCCCCGTGCGGAAAGACTTACAAGCAATCATGCTCGACAATCGCAGCCGTTGCCTAGTGAGACCGTTCAGACGAAGCGGCTGCGAGCTCAACGCGGCACGCACTACAGCTATAAATTCCTGGTGCAGCACGCACAGGAGACAGCGTGGAATGAAACACACGTTTGTTCGACACGCATCATTTGAACAGGGATGCATCACCTTCAAGTGCGAGGGAATCGATCTTTTTCCCATCACTATCCTGGCAGCAGCTGGACATATCCGCATCAGTGGTGTGTGCATAATCGCTAATGATCTGCAACTCACCAGGCTTTGAAATACGCGCCCACCTGCTTTCCATTCAACTTCCAGACAAGCTTCACCGCGGCCTGTGTAACAGCCATCAGTCGCACAATTTCTCGCACGCCCGCACCTCTCGCGTGTACGCACGTTCTGGTCAGTCCCAGGAATCGGAGAAGCCTTTGCGAGCTTCCCAGTAGACGCGTCCCACTTCTGCTTCAGCGCGCTGAGTGCACTCTGCAGCCCGGCCTTGTTGACGGAGCGCCCGTCGATGGTGCCGGTGGCACCTGAGTCGAGGATGCTGCTCAAGGCGCTGCTGAAGGATACGGTAGATGGCGCGGAGAGCAGCCCGCCGACTTTCGCTGTGAACCAGGCTTCAAACGACTGGCCGTCCCTGCGGCGGTGCCCGGTGCCCGAACACATGTTGAGAGCCGAAAAAGTCGGTGGATGGATATAGGTGGGCGGAGACGATGGGGGACCCTGTGGAGGGGCCTGTGTTCTGTAGCTCCGACGAGCTCACATTGCGGCTTTTCATGCGCTGGTGAGTACGGCGAGCTCCAGCTTCCTGCGAGAGGACTTACGGAGGATGGGTGCATGACCATAGCAACTGTCGCCTAGTGAGACCCTTCGGACTCTGTGGTCTGTCTAGACGAGCGCCACATGTATCATGGAAAGGTGGAATATTCATAACACGGGAACCACTTAGCGGCGCCTCGATTGGGAGCCTGCTCTATGAAAGTTCGAGCGCAGTTAAAGCGAATTGCTACAAGTCTGCTTGATTGTACACCGCCGTACCTAATTGTGTTGCACATGGGCTATGCTGATGTTCGAGACAGGGTCTGTGGACTGTGGTGCTGTCCGTTGCAGAAGGCGTCACAACCCTGACACGCCACGAAACGAAGACAGCTTGAGATATGTGGCAGCTCATTGTCATTGCCAGCTTACCAAGTCGCAGAGTATATGTGCGCCACGTTTACTCTGTCCACAATGTGCCCTACGGCGAGGTGCGTATGGATGGTAGTCCGAATGCTTTGCCTCTGGCTACGACTCTCGCTCCACACCTTGGCCGCGGTACACTGACATCTGAGATGGATAATGGCCTCTGCCGGGTGCATAGGACTAAATGTAGAGCGAATCAACGCATTTCGAACGTAAATCTCACCTAGGTGGGACCATCCTGAGCAAAGAAGTGAAAGATCTCCCACCTTCCACACGTCGGTCTCACAGCGAGGCAGAGAGCAGGGCAGAAGTGCGTGCTTGGCGGTGTCACGCCGGTGTATGGCTCGACCTTCTCAAATTCAAAGTCGACGAAGTCTTTCAAGTCGAGTGCGCTCTTTTCCTGTGCTGCGGGGCCTGTCTCGAGGTACTATGTAGAGGCTAATAGAGGTAGAACGAGCCTGGAAAATGACGCGTGGTTAGAACATCCGATTCATTGCGCTTGCATATTCCCGAGGCTTTCTGTGCGCGGAATAAGTCCGCCGACTTGCACAAGTGATTTCCCAAAGCTAGAGTCCCGCTGCTTATCACTGCATATTGAGACCGCTTCGACCTTCGAGATGGCGCGCAGAGCGTGCACGTGAGCGTGTGGGAATTCGTGGTGGCGTTCGGGGGAGGAGCAAGGAGCGCTGTTTGAGCGGCGATTCGCGCTGTTCGACGTTCGACTCGACCATCACCGTCTCAACGACCGACCTGTTGTTTACACCTGGGCGATGCCCCAATTTAGCTCTGAGTCTGGCTCTTCTATCAATGATATACCTCTCGATATCCTCGCGGATGAGCTGGCCGAGCGCCTACGACAGGAGAGCATTCGCATGCAGTATGTCTCAGACGTGATCTAGATCCAGTCGTCGTTGACCTAGGTGCGCAGGACGACTCCAGTTGGTGCTCTCTACAGGTCCCAGCGACAAAACTCTGATATTCGCTTAATCAGCTTTTAGAGCTAGAAGCCACTCTGCTGGGCGCTGTTGCGGACATCCGCAGTGCGCTGAACTACTTGCGTCCCACCATCAACAGTGTCCCAGTCGAGATTCTTCACGACATATTCTACCACGTACCATCTCGGAAGCCCGTTCTTTCCGAAAGCAGCCCACGATGCACCATCTGGGACGCTGAGGCCTTGCACGAGCCAGATTGCGTGAGGCTCATGGCGGTCTGCCGCAGGTGGTGAGAAGTCATGCTGAGCAATTCTCGGGTGTGGAATCAGATCCGCAATTTCAATCCAGCTGGCCCTTTGAAACGAGTTCATTGGTCGAACTCAATTACTGTCGCTCGGGGGGTCGTTTGCAGAAGGCACATATGACTGCAATCTCTAGAACCCGCGAGCTATACTGGGAGGAGTTCGGCGATTTCCCTTCTAAATTCCTAGAGTCACCTGCACCTCATCTCCACACTCTCATGCTACGTGCAGACCATCTATGGCAACGTCAGACCCTCCGAAGCCTAGTTCTCTTCGGCGGGGAAACACCCGCTCTCCGTCGGCTGTCTCTGCATTCTGTCAGATTTCTACCATCAAACAATTTCACGGATCTGAGGACGATACTCCTCTATTATTGCAAGGAGGTTCAACCTGCGCAGGTGCTAGCGTGGCTTGCTGCGTCCCCTCAAATAGAGGATCTAGTTCTTGACGCGGATCAATTCTCGGCATGGGATGGGGTGTATCCCAAATCGGAGCCTCTGGGACATCTCCAGCGATTGACCATCCAGTCAATCCAAGAGAAGGACATTACTTGGCTCCTCGCCTTTCCCGCTCTCACGGGAGCTACATCAGTACAACTGAACAACGTCACGTTAATTCCGGAGCACAGCGGATCATCCGTTCCGACATATGAAGTAGCTCTCTCCGCAACTCGACTTCTTACACAAGGTTCGTGTGTAATGGCAACAGGCCCGTCCTCAGGCTTCCTCCACATCTCCATGCCACCACCGGATCTATCACAGCTGGAGCGTCGGATACCTTTGGCGCAGATCACTGAGTACTGGTGCGATGGTCGCCTCGCGGATGAACGGGACCTGTTCAAAGCCTTGACTTCTCTGGAAACTCTGGTCATCAACCACAGGGACCTTCCCCGCGCAGCAACGGCGATGCTACTAGATCTCGAGCCTTCCGATAACCCAACTGTCAATTGCCCTCACCTTACCACCCTGCGCGTCGTCATGCCTCCAGAGAATATCCGTGATTACCGTATTTCCCTTTTCCTCGATTATCGGGTGAGATGCGGACATCCTATCTCTCGGCTCATCGTCGACGTGTCACCTTCGCATCTTCCCGCTCCTGAACATCTTCCGGACGAGCTGGATGGCTGCCCAATTGAATGGAGAATACATACCCGCCCGCCAAATCCGCCATCAATGGAGGTTCCGGACGCTTACAAGTCAGCGGCTCGTCCCTTCTGGCCCGCCTGGCCGACATGGGAGTCGTAACCGTGGATGTTGTGTTACCTGAATTTCGGCTGGGTAGTATGGGTTGACGTGGCGGGTACGAGCACAATACCATGATCTGACTCTCCCGCTGTGACAGCATGACTTGCATTGTCCGGTATGTCGATGCGTTTGGTTTGTACAGCGAGATCCCTGAAATTGAGCTTCGTTGTTGATTCATACTTTTTGTACGCGTTGCATGTGTCAGTCTATGCTCTTCGCATCCATTATGATGTGTATTCCTCACGTTCCGCAGCTTGATGGCTCGATTTATAGAGTATATGCCTGGTTGTCATCGGTTGCATACGGAACTTTGAGGCGACAAATATCCTGGGGCCCGTGCGTTGCTTCTACGCTTGCCTGAACGCGGGACAGACATTTCCTAAGATCCATGTTCTCGATGTGGGATGGAGTATATCCTCGTATGGATCCTCTTCGCCGCCTATCCAGGCTTACTGTGCAGACGTTTCGGAAAATGCCATCTCGTGGCTGCTCAAACTCCCCGCGATAACGGATTCCGTCGACCTCAGTGCATCATCGGACGGGGTTGCCATTTTCTCGTTATCCCGCTGTTCTCTCTGCTACAAGGCTTGCCATCAGCGTTGAATGCATTATGGCAGTGGGTTCGCTATCCGGCTTCGTTTATCTCAGCAGATCGCCTACGGAGCTTGGACGAATGGAGCTGAGAATACCTCTCGCACAGATCACTGAAGTACGGCTGGCAGGATATATAACGATCCAACGAGCATACTGCCTGCTTTGGAGACGCTAGTGATGTATGACGACGAAGCCGCAAGACCGATCTTGAAGTGTGATCCTGGATACCTGGATCCAACATCTACTACGGCTCTTCCATGTCCGCACGTGTCATAGTCAGAAGCGAGCGTCCTATGACCTCGAGGGTGCGCGATATCCTGCTCGCGTCCTCTCTCATATGACCTCGAGGGTGCGCGATATCCTGCTCGCGTCCTAGCATGAATGTGAGAGCACTCACGGCGAGCTGCCTATCAAGCGCCTGGTCTCCGGCAGTGCCCGGCCGCGTTCCTTTGTCGCGCTCGTCTGCGCATACGCCCTCGAGCTGCAAGACTTTGGCGAGCCAACAATCCTGCACTGCCCATCGCCTTCACCGCTGCGAGATGCGCCCATAACATTGCCCATCGCCTTCACCGCTGCGAGATGTGCCCATAACATTGCCCATTTCCACTCGTCGCTTTCTGCACTCGTTTCGCCACGCTCTGCTGTGTCGTGATGATCTCTGCACCGCCTCCCGCCCCGGCTGTCCTGCCTCACTCGCTACTTTTGCTTTCTCTTGTGGACCATCGCAGCGTTCGCTAGGCTGCATCTCACGACATGAGTCCCAAGAGATGTATCCCTCTATGGTCTATACCTCTCTCTACGGCTGAGCTCCGACTAGCCCCAGCAAGTCCAGATGCCGGCTGTGATCAACGTCTTGCGCACTGCTCCATCACCGGTCGCTAACTAGCTTCTGATGCACCTCATCTCTCGACAGCGGCATCGCTGTCCTGCTATGACACAATCCACCCGTTGCTACCCTCTCTGCTCTTCTCTGCAATCCTTCGTCGCCAATCACGCCATAGATCTCCTACCGCTGTGATGCGCGACGCGCCACGCCGTCCAAGGCAGTGCTCTGCTGCGACGCACTGGCAGGCGCAGACCGTGCATATATAAACGCATGAGGTGACTCTCGAGGATCTGATTGCTCTTTGGCCGTCCACCCCTGTTCTTTTCTTCTTCTGACAGCCTGGTGCTGTCTTGCTTTCTTTCGCTTCATTCACGACTTTGTATTCATCCCTCACGAGTAACGAACCCCAAGAAAACACTGCACATATCACGAACTATGCACGCTAACATGGAAGTCCTCGCCCTTGTCCTCCTGCTCTCCGCCAACGTCCACGCGATCCCGGCCAAGCGTGACGGTACGTCCCTTCTCCCTTCCCTCGCACTCTCCTTCGTACAGCTCACCTTCCCCCAGTCTTCAACGACATCACCTCCGAGGCCGGGTCCGTCTGGATCGAGGCGACCTCCGTCGCCGCCTCGTGGAACAACATGGCCACCTCCGACGCCGCCTCGTGGTACAGCGCCGCAACCTCCGGCGCCGTGTCCGTCTACAGCGCGGCCACCTCCGACGCCGCGTCCGCCTACAGCGCAGCCACCTCCGATGCTGCGTCCGCCTACAGCGCAGCCACCTCCGACGCCGCGTCCGCCTACAGCGTCGCGACCTCCGCGTGGGACTCGGACCAGGCGACTGCGACCGCGACGGACCTCTTCGACGACGCGACGAGCGCGCTCGGCACCGCCACGTCGCAGGCATACGCCACGGTTGAGAGTACGTCCGCCCCGCTCACTGTCCTTCTGAGTCCCGAGCTGAACTTTCGAGCAGCGATCAACGGCACGCCCGTCGTGCAGGTCACCTCCGTCGGCGGGCCCGCCATCACGCTTGCGACCGGCTCGGGCATGACCACCTCGTTCGCGGGGCATGTCTTCACCGCCGCCGCGCCGCCCTCCTCATCTCCATCCTCCTCGACGTCTTCGTCCGCGTCTGCGTCGGGCACGGCGAACGCTGCGCTTGGCGTGAGTGCGCTCGCCCTGCCGCACCCGCTGCTCTTTGGCGCGGCGTCTGCACTCGGATGCCTCTTCGCGGGCGCGCTCGTTGTGCTCTAGGCTCTTCCCCGATCATCGCGGTGTAAGTTGTAGGGGGGAATGATGGATGGGAAATGACAACGGACCTGAAGCGTAGTGTCGTGCATCTCGTGATGTATTTGTGTTATCATTGCTCTGAGAAATGCGTATTTTTATTTCATTTACCTCTCGGCTTGCAGAATTATGGGCACCGTCGTTATATGCGCGAGAATTATCTCCGAATGTCTTGCTACCCGCGAACATGCGCGGAGTGGTCGTCTGAGCGTGCCGTCCCTGGGGCGGCATGCCAGGCTGGATGCGCTGCACGTAAACACTAGGCTGTTACAGCCTCCACTTCTGCGCACGCGTTCCGTATAGGCTTCTCATCCAACAATGCATTATTTGCTCGTCCCCGAAATCGCATACCGAATCCGTCGTCTGACCCAACCAGCTGAGCTCCTTGTATCTTGAGCCTTGGCTGTAATGCTGCGGCCCGCGCACGTTCAACAATACTCGATGCGACGTGGGTTACTACGCGATTATGATGCAGTGTTTCTCATCTTCGTCCGCTTCAACGTCCTCGTCCGCATGCGCATCGAATACTGCGCTCGGGCTGGAGCCGCTGGCTCTGCCATGCTCGCTGCTTACTGGCTCTGCGCTGGCACTTGGGTGCTTTGCAGGTGCGCTCGCTGTTCTCTGGAAGCTCGAGTATTGGAAGGGATGGACCGATCAACATGTACAGGGACATCTAATCTTATACTACATACATTATACTCGCGGCTGCACTCTACTATGTCTTCCGTGCAAGAACTGTTTTCGCCTTACATGTACGCGTGGGCGTCTGAACGCGCAGTAGCGCCGGACTGGACGTAACCGCTTAGCCTCGGGACCTGAAATCAGCAATCCTTTGACAGCCTCCACGTCTCGTGCATGTCGCTACATACACGTTCCTCGTCCTGCAATGCATCTATTTATCTTCCTCGAGATTCATATATTCCCTATATTTGGCTACTGTCTGACCTCGCTGGCTGAGCTCACCAGTTTGGGCGTGAGTTATGGTAGGCCACAGGGTGAAGGCGATGAGGAACGTGCACCGCGCTGCCAGATTCCTGGATTCCGCATAGCCTACCTGCCACATGCTTCAAAGGAGGCTGTATACTACCCATACCCGATATGTGTCCTGGCTCTGAGGTTGACTGAGCACCCTCTCGTACTCCTTCTCTCCCACTTCTTGTCTTGATTCAGCTCACTCGCTTTCACGCGTAGCTCGACTACCATCCCACCGTGCCAAGATGTTGGCCCGGCAGAGGAAAACGGGAAAATCGAGACAACAGATAACGCAGACGGCACATTTGCCGACCGTGGATGCAGCGGAGAACCACTCTGGCAATGTACAGGTTTGTGGTCATCCACCGCCGAGTGCAAACGGGCAGCCTCATGAGGCTTGCGATCTTTATCCCAGGCTCCAGACATGCCACCGTCGAACTTTCAGTTGTTTTGGATCGCTGCTCTGGACGAATACAAGCGGCAGACAGGAACAGAACTCAGCACCCACCCGCTCGCAGCCGCGCTGGAAAGCTGCGGCTCTGTCGACGACATCATTGCCGTTTTCAATGAACAGTGTCGAGCATTCGATGATTTTCGAAAAGGGTCACTAATGGAGCGGCTTCGGCCGATAGTGAGCATCGCGCTCTCTCTGAGCGATACGTTGAGCAATGGTGCTAATCTGGTATGTGTTCATATCAATGATTCCATCTGTAAGGATTCGCCTCACGTTCGTCTCGCAGGCATTCCCACCGGCGAATATAATATTCAGTGGGATCAGTGTCCTTCTCAACGTGCGTCGTCTTCGATGGTAGGTCACCGAGCGCTAACTACTGTGCGAACACATAGGCGACAAAGAATATCAATGAGAGCTACGACGCGCTAATCGAACTCTTGGAATGCGTCGAATACTTTCTCGATCGCCTTAAAATTTATACTCAGATCCCGTGTAACGCAGGAATGAGAACAATTGTGGTAAAAACGCTAGCCGACATAATCACCATCCTCGCTCTCGCGACCAACCAGGTCAAACGGGGACGATTGTGTGAGTGTTACTCTCACCTGTAGTTTAAATCGGGCTAAGCACGTCACAGCAAAATATTGGAAAAAGCTGCGAGGCGAGAAACATATTGAGGACGCTTTGAAGAGAATGGGAAAACTCACGACAGAGGAGGCTCGAATGGCCGGATCGCAGAGCCTTGAATCCCTATCTCTTGTTGCCGACGATATAGAGTTGATAATGGAAGGTGTGTGAAGCTCGATGTTCCTTGGGTAACATCGTTCATTTGGAACACAGCGATGAACGGGATCCAGGATATACTGGCGAAGATCGATCATGTCATTACTGAGGGTGTCGCTTCTAAAGGTGCGCCATAGGGCACATTGGCCGATGTGTCTTGCTAATACTCTCACAGCCATCATACAGAACATAGCGAGCAAGCAGAAACGTCGGTGGCATACTATCCGCGTCTGTCGATCCTGGTGGCTCACATACTTCAGCAGGTAACGAAATGCGCAAATGGCTCTCGCCCCCCGACCCTTCGATAAACCACAATGTTGCTCGCAGCTCTTACCATGAGGGTACTGCAAAGTGGTTCATCCGAAGCGAAATTTTCGAGGAATGGAAAATGTCGGGTTCGCTGCTGTGGGTCCATGGTAAAGGTAGGTTTCCGACCATCTTTCTCATCCGCTCCATTGACAAAGCGATATCATAGCCGGTTCCGGAAAGAGTATTCTCTGGTAAGTGCAACCTCGACCGGTCTGGATATAATCGCCGATCTCAGAGTCCAGCTCTACAATCATCGAAGATGTAGAATGTCTTTGCAAGACCCAACAGAACACTACTCTGGTATACTTCTACTTCGACTTCCGAGATACCACCAAGCAGAACCTCCGTGGTCTTCTATCACACCTCCTCACATGTCTTTCGGTGAAGGTCGATTCTTGCGCCGACATTCTTTTCGGCCTATACTCGCAGTATAACGATGGTTCCCGGCAGCCGACTGATGCAGCGCTTGCAAAGTGTCTGAAGGACATGCTCCTGTGCTTAACGAAAGGTGAACTCGTGACGTACATCATCATTGATGCGCTCGATGAATGCCCCAATTCCCCCGGCATTCCTTCCCAACGTGAGCAAGTCCTAGAGCACGTCGCGCATCTCGTCGGTATGCAGACCAATACCCGCATCTGCGTCACCAGTCGTCCCGAGTCCGATATCCAAAAGATCTTCGAGCCGCTTCCGCATCGACACGTGACCCTTCACGTACAATGCGGGCTAACGGAGGATATATCGCTTTACGTGCATTCTATCATGCACTCCGATCCTCTGTTCAAGAAATGGAGAGAAGAGGAGAAGTCGCTTGCCATCGAGACGCTTTCGCGAAAAGCTGACGGAATGTAATTATCTCAGCATCTATGTCGCACCAGTTTTGCGAGTGCTAACGATGCGACGCAGGTTTCGATGGGTATTCTGCCAGCTGGAAACTCTGAGGCAATGTCTTCCTGCAACCATACGACGCACTTTGCGGACTCTGCCCAAAACTCTCGACGAAACATACCAGCGCATATTGGAGGGCATCACCGAACCCAAATGGGAATACGCTCATCGCATCTTCCAGTGTCTGACCGTCTCCGTCCGCCCGCTCCAGGTCAAGGAGCTTGCCGAAATCCTTGCAGTGGATTTCGACTCTGAGACAATGCCATGTCTGGTGGAAGAGTGGCGTTCGCTGAATGCGAAAGAAGACATTCTGTCTACGTGCTCTACATTGGTCACAGTCGACGCGGAGACGGAGGTGGTGCGATTCGCGCATTTTTCGGTGCAAGAATATCTCGTTTCGCGGCACCTTGCAACCGAAGAGAAGAACAGCATCAGGCGGTTCCATGTCGTGGAGGAGCATGCACATACTGTTCTTGCACAAGCCTGCCTTAGTGTCTTGCTCCAGCTGAACAATCCACGCGACCAAATTTGTGTCGAAAATCCCCCTCTCGCCCCGTATGCTGCCGAGCACTGGGTCCAACATGCTCAGTTCAAGAACGTGACTTCAAGTCTACAAGGTGCCATGGAATGCCTCTTTCACCCACACAAGCCGCATTTCGCAGCTTGGATTAAGATACATGACATCGACAACCCCTTTTTAGTCGGCGGATGGAAACCCTACAAGAAAGTGAAACCCTTGTACTACGCTGCACGTTGTGGTTTTCTTACCCTGGCACAGCATCTCGTGGTCACGCATGCACAGGACGTAAATGCGCAAGGTGGCCGATATGGAACCGCGCTGAAGGCAGCTTCGGGCCGCGGTCATCTGGCGATCGTGCGTTTCCTCGTCCAGAACGACGCGGACGTGAACGGGCAGGGCGGAGTGTACGGGTCCGCGCTACAAGCAGCCTCCGGTCGCGGTCATATCGAGGTCGTCCGTTTCCTTATCGAGCACGGCGCGGAAGTGAATGCTCGGCAATGTGGCACCAAGGGGACCGCGCTGCAAGCGGCCTCGGGCAGCGGTCATCTCGAGGTCGTGCGATTCCTCGTCCAGAATGGCGCGAAAGTGAATGCTCGCAGTGGGAATAAATGGACCGCACTGCAAGCAGCGTCGGGCAGCGGCCATCTCGAGGTCGTACGGTTCCTTGTCCAGAATGGTGCAGAGGTGAACTTGGACTCACAAGGTCACTTCTACCGAACTGCGCTACAGGCAGCCTCGGGCGGCGGCCGCCCCGACGTCGTGCGCTTCCTCGTCCAGAATGGTGCAGATGTGAACGGGCAGGGTGGAGTGTATGGGACTGCACTCCAAGCGGCTTCCGCAAGGGGACACCCGGACGTCGCTCAGTTCCTCCTGGAGAACGGGGCGGCCGCGAACGCACACAGTAGCGAGCGCGATACGGCATCGTCAGAAGACTCGAATGACGAACAGTCTGACGTCGATGGCGCACGTTGGCAGCTGGTGGAACACGCGGACCCAGCGAAGGCGCACGAGAACGGAACCACAGACCCGGCCTCCACCAAGGATCTTTCACCTCTACTTGTTCACCTCGTCGACCTCTCTTTGTTCGGACTCTTTCTCGGCATCGTGGCGGTGTTATTCTCTTGATTCCCTGTTCTCCATTCATCTCAAGACTCCATGCGAAGCTCCAAAACGAGGACTGCCCATAGCATGGCCACATTGTGGCTTTGTGGATCCCATCTGGAGAGTATTCTCTTCGCCTCGGACAGGAAAGCTAGTGATACAATGTACCATTCTGGCGTGTAAATAAGAAGACTCTCGCCATACTGGCATGCAGCAGTAGCACCAGCTATAATCTGCAGTCGATGGTGTACACCATCAGCCCATCCTACACATTGATCTTATATCCCTACGGCACTAGCTTCCGTCTTCCGCCCCCCGCGCTTGTGGCGCGGGCGTCGGCGTCTGCACGTCCTCGCCATTCACGAATGCCGGGACGGGCATACGCAGTGTGTGCATCGGGATGCGCGGCGCGCGCAGGACGTCTCCCTCGGGGGGAGCACCCGGCGGAGTGTGTACGCTCGGCGTTGGTGAGGCGGTGGAGGACTGGGAGTGCAACTGGGATTGTGGCTGGGAGTCGAGGGCGGAGTGGACTGAGAGATCAGGCTGACTCTGGTTTTGTGACTCGCGGGAGGGAGAAGCGGGAACAATAGTGGGGGAGGCGTCCGTCGGCGCGGGTTCTGTCGCGCTCTTAGCGTCCAAAAGCGCTGCCTCAACCCCCGTCCCGTCCACCTCTCGTGGTTCCTCCCTCCCCTCCGTTTCCCGCGTCCTCCCGGGACGCCCGCCTCGCGCCTCGACTGCCTGTACGATTTCCCTCCACTCTTCCTCGCCATTCCATGGTTTGCAATATTCGTCCATGTCGTCGTATCCTTTCGCGTGCATAAGCACCTTGCGGACGCGCGTGAGGTCGGCGCGCTGGGCGGCCACATGTGCGCCTTTGAACTGCGTCGTGCAGAACTTCGTTGACGCCCAGTGGTTACCAAGATATTTACACTTTGAATGATCGCGTCAGACAGCAATGAAGCGTGGATAAGTAGACGCACGTACTAGGCGGATGTAATTGGGGATAAATGTCTGTTCGAGGTCGGTGAGCGGTGTTGGGGAGAAGCAGGTCGGGTTCGCCTCCGCGGCGGTCGCAATCATTACCGAATGTGCACCTGAGCGAGTCGGTCAGTCACTAAAACGCACCAACACGGACAACTATACGCACCCGTGACCTCCCGCACCCGCTTCGCGTCCTCCCACCCCTGACAGTCGCCATTCTCAATCACCGCGATCCCCTTCCCCATGCCCTCCACAAACTGCACAATCTCTCTCAGCCTCTGTATCTGCGCCGGCTCGCTCATGCGCTGGTTCCGCGTCCGACAATGCACTGTCAGGCAGCTGATACCCGTGTTCACCACCCGTTCGACGAGCTTCAGCGTGTCCTCCTGGCTCGGGAGCAGCCGGATCTTTGCCGAGACCGCGATGTGCGGCGGGAGCGCGTCGCGGAGCGCGGTGAGGATCCCGCAGAGCAGATCGGGATTCGTGAGGAGGGCGGCGCCCATGCCCGCGTGCGTGCTGAATGGCTTCGGGCACCCGCAGTTGAGGTCGATCCCCGCGACGTCGTCCATGACTATCTTTGCGGCTTGGACGGCGAGCGCGGGGTCGGCGGAGCCGAGCTGGAAGATGAGGTAGGGCTTTTCGAGTGGGTGTGTAGTGAAGATTGCCTTAGACTTGCCGTTGTACGAGACGACGCCGGTCACAGCTGCAAAAGAGCAAATCAATCCGGAGAACGAAAGGAGGAAACAAAGGTGACTCACGATCTACTGTGCGGGTGGTGTGTAAGAGAGCCTTGTCGACTGTCTCCGGGCCCCATACGAGCGACGCGCCGTGCTTCAGTGCAAACAGACGCGTTGGTACTAAATGTGAACTGTTCGTATTCACTTCAGCAGACTCAACAGCAGATTAGCGAGCACGCACATGCGCCGGATCTGACCATGGGCGCGAGGACGACGCCATTCTTGTAATCTTCAGGCGTGAGCGGGCTGTACTCGAGCCGCGGCCGCTTAGCGAGGCGTTCTGAGCCGGAAGACAATGAACGAGACCGGCGGGACATCACAGAGAGCAACCGGTTGAGCAGGCGGCGGGATGGAGAGAGCGCCGCAGAGAACATAGAGCTGAGAAAGAGACTTGCCCGATCGAGAGATTTTCCGCGGCGCTGTCACGTGCCTCGACGGGATGGCGGGCCGCGGAACTTGGGAGTTGAAAGGAGGTGGCATTCAGCACGGCGAACCTCTTGTGCGACCGGGAGCTGTGCTGCGAGTACAACATGAGGGTATACAGTAAGTTTGCGAGATGCGACAACGCCTAGCACCAAATCCCCCATCTGCGTTCACCGTCCGCCCGGCCAGGGCGTCGGCGTCTCCTCTATCCTCCCCACTTGCGCCCCAATCCCAATCGTATCCTGCAACAAATCCTCCCCCAGCATCCGCAAATTCCCTCCCTGCGACGCCCGCGCGCGCGCCTGCGCCTGCAGCCTCTGCGCGGGCGGGACGCCAAACACCGTCTCCTCCTCGCCCTCCGCGGGGCCGTACACCGGGTCGTCGAACGAGTCGTCGAACCCGTCGTCCTCCGCAAAGTTCTCCGCGAGCCCGCGCGCGAACGGGTGGACGGGCTCGCCGCTCTCGTCCGCCGCGCCGCCGCCCGCACCGCCGAACGAGTCCGAGTCCGAGTCGTCCGAGCCCGAGTCGTCCGCGGACGACGCGCGCTGCGAGACGAGCAGGAACGCGGCGGAGGGGTTCGCGGTGTTGTTCGCCTCGTCGTAGTCGTCGAGCGAGTCGAGCGAGTCGTCCCCGGCCCCGACGTCGTCCGGCGGCTGCAGCTCGTCGTCCTGCAGGTGGAAGAGGTTGTACTGGAACTGCTGGGGCGTCTCCGGCATATCGACATGCCCCTCATGCCCTCGGCTCGTGTCGCGTACAGTCCTATCAAACGTCGTAGAGAACACATCTTGCGGCGCGCCATGGCCAGCCGGATATCGAGAGCCAGGCGGCTCGCCAAACCCAGGGATATTGAGCCCCACCCGCCTCATCATGCTCTCAAGACTCGCGTCCGCCGCGCTCGTGCTCGTCTCCGACGGCGCGCCGAACCGCGCGCGCGTGTACCGCGAAAGCGACGGCGGCGATGACATCGTGCTCAAGCTCGACTCGCCGCCCTCCTGCGCCCGCGTCGCACTCAGCCCGCCCTTCCGCGCGGTGTCGAGTAGCTTCTGTATCACCCGGTCCGCCGCCTCCTTCTTCGGCGTCTGGCCGAGCCGCGGCTTGGTGAGGTCCAGCGTGCGCAGGGGCGACAGGCCAAAGTTGATGTCGTCGAACGAGTCGTCATCCGACTCGGAGTATGTGCGCGGGAGCTTGGGCGTGGCTGACTTCTTCGTGAGTGTCGCGCGGATGCTGGCCTGCTTTGCGAGTGAGGACGGGAGGGCGCGTCGCGGGGTGGCGATGGAACGGTCTTTAAGGTCGACAACACCAGACCAGTTGCTGGGATCGTTCTCTAGCGGGACGTAGGGGTTGTACGCCTTGAGGTTGGGCGTGCGCTGGCGAAGCTTGAGCGGAGACGTCGTCGCCTGCCTCCTACCAGACGAAGGCTCTGCAGAGGCCATCGGCGGGCGCATGATACCGCGCAGAACCGGCTCTCTCGCCTTCCCCTTGCCCTTCTCGCCTGTCCGGATCGATCTCTGCTCCTCCACCCCCGGGAGCTGAATCCGGCGCTGCGTTATATCATGCGAGTCGTCCTCCACCGCCGACACGGCCGAAGTGTGCAGCGCGGACGCCGCGAGGACATCCATCTCGCCGTCGCGCGTCAGGCTCTGAATCTCGCGGTTGAGCTGCACGAGTGGCGACTCGAGCGACGCGGACCACGACGGCGTGGCGTCCGCATCGTTTCCTTGGTTCGTGAAGTCACGATACCGCGAGGTCGTCGCGGGCGTGGAGGAGATGGCGGCGTGCCCGGGCATGAAGGACGCATCTGATGGGGTGTTGTCGGGGTTGAAGGAGTGGTGCACACTGGGATGGCCGTCCTCGGTTTCAGGCTCACTTGTGTGAGATGTCTGCGCGGATTCGGTCTCGGTCTCTGTTTCGGTGGTGGATGGCGCTTCCTGCTCGGAGTTCGTCGTCTCGTAGTCGTCATATGTCGGAACGCGGATTTGCGCCGCTTGCTCGAAGAATGTTGTCCAAAACTGTTAGATAGACGGATTACTAGATAATGATATCTCGAAGAATGCACACGCACCGTAGCTGCATCCCTCACAGGCTGTGTCCCCACTGCATAACGCTTCACCGCCGGTAGGATCTTGTTCGCCATGATCTGCTGCATCTTTGAGAAATTCGCGTCAATGTTCTGTCTTACCCGTCAGCACCACGTACAGTACATACATCGAGCCCTCATACCTGCAGCTTGATGGTGATGAGCTGCTCAATCTGTTCAATCTGGTCGTTGACCGGTGCGCCCGTGTCGAGGCCTGGGATCACGATGTCGTTCGGGTCCGGAGTGGGCTCCCAGCGCGGGGACTTGGGCTCGATGGGCTTGAGCGTGGGTGGCATGGGGGTGATCTGTTCGCGTAGTAAAGACTGGAGTTAGGGAAAGCGGAGGAAAGGGCTTTCAAACGCCAAAGACGCGATCGCGATGCAAGACGCGTTGGACGCGTCGAATTTCCCACGCCTGTTCCTTTCCTCCACGTCCTCTACATACTATTCAGTGTTCTCTTGTCTCTCTTTCTCATGCTCAAAGGCTTTCTGCGGGAGATATCTGGAATAATAGAACATGCTCCTGCAGCAGAATTGGATATTCGAACGTATCGCTTTCCTGGAGCTCTCCGCGCATACGGTTTCCTGCTGGACCAACGGCACTATGGCGCCACGATGCTGCAAAATCGTCAAAGAGATGATGACTCCAGAGACTAGTATGATACGACCAAAATGCCGCTGAGAAATATTTAGACATCGGTGCTTTAATTTCTTTTACGCTTCCTAACACCCAATGCAATGACATGAATTTTCGACACCCCGCGAAATACAGATTGTGCCTCCTCTTCGTCATGCCAGCACACAATCCGTTCGTGTGGACTGAGGTATGTTATGTCTCTAGTCAGTGTTCATCAAAACCTACATCTGTACGGTGGACTCACCGACGTCGGTCACGCAGCAAAGTCCCGAGCATGTGCGCGCGGCACCACCCCGGGCGCCGTCGGCTCCGGTTGCGCCGTCAAGGTCTCAGCGACCGTCCAGACAACGAGCGTCGTCTCGTCGATCAGCCATGGCGACGTCACGACCTGTGACTCGTACACCCTCGTGGCGGTGTATGTGCCGTAGGATGTGAACACCTCTGGGGGTTGCTGCGACCATTCGTCAGCGTGCGATGCGCATCGGATGGATGTGAGCAGCCTACCTCTTCGGCGCGGACGACGGCGAACAGGCCAGCGAGGAAGGGGAGCAAGAACAGGGAACGCATATTGTGTGGAAGTTGCGATGCAGTGGCAGAACTCAGTGAGCATCTCTCGCTGCCGAACAAGCTTAAAAGCCTCTCCCCTCCAGAGCTGAGACAAACCGGACGATTCTGGAGATCCCTGCACGCACAACAGCATTCCGTCACTCGCTGCTTAGCTCACTCGAGCCATGAGTGCTCCCTCGGTGTTTTCTTCGCGTCGCGTTCTGGCTCGGGGGCCCCTGCACGTCACATGGGCGTGCAGGCTGACATGGCTTCTGGTGGCCGCAGCACACGTTCGGAAGGTAGATCAGATTGAGCGCTCGTTCTGGCCCGTACGATGAGCGCTGCTTCTTCAGCATGCTACTGGATGCTTAGCGCGGCTTGGCGCCTGCTGACTATGAGCACATCGAGTAACATAAGCTAGATGATGCTGCACATTAGCAGGGGCGCAGCAGCTCCTTCAACGTCTGCATGGGCTGCTCGGACAGTCGTGCGGCTCGGAGATCCCTAGCTGTCCGACAACGGTCCGAGTACTTCTTCTCTGTAGGGTGCTGATGCGAATTCGTAACAGACTGTCCTTCACCGGACGCCGCGGCTTCGAATCTTCGGAACCATGATTGTATTGCGGGGGTGGCAGTAATCCCCTCACATCCGGGGTTGTGGCTGAAATGGCGTGTGCCTCCCAACGAACAACTCAGTCTGTGCCTGGCATCGTCCGAAGTTGCAGCGCACGCATCGAGAGAACAAATCGAGAGGTACGCCGAAACACACCGAGGGTCTATATTACATATACAGATACAGATGACAGTCGTGAAGACGTTGGCAATGTCAAATCGTCATACGGTCACGCGCTCTGGCCATCGACCGCTTTCTCCTTGACTTCGTGCACTTCCGCCACTTCAATCTTGTCATGTAGGTGCTTCTCGCTCGGCCGCCATCCTCCGGCCCGCCAGGCGGGCACGCGGGAGCGGTACATCTCGTCGACCTCCTCCAGCGACAGGCCCTTCGTCTCGGGGATGAAGAAGTAAACGTAGACGAAGCCGAAGATGAGCATGCCGAAGAAGATGAGCAGGATGAGGGGCCCGATATCATTGGCGATCCGCGGTGAGAAGAAACTGAGGAGGAAGTTCCAGAGCCAGTCTAGACACGTCTCGGTTAGCGACGTTCGGGACCAATGTCTCCCCAAGACTCACTTGTCGCACTCCCCAGAGCAATGCATTTCGGACGGACACGCAGAGGGAAACTTTCGCCAAGGTATACCCTGTCGAATTTCAGTTGAGACTTCGGAGGTTATAAGATGAACTTGAACTAACCATGGGGTGGGCCCCCAGAAAATGGAGTACGTAAATACATGCAGGACAGCGAACGCGATCAGTGTGTCCCCGCCTGCTTTGTTTCGAGGCGTGAGCTGGTCTATGGGTGTGCCAGATGGCGCGAGCGTGAAATGGCCAACAAGGCCAGCGATGATAGCGCATGTGGCCTCAAGCAGAGCGCCGGTGAGGAGTGACTACCAGTAGCGAAGCGGCGTCAGGGACAGCACTGCAAAAAGGAGAACTGATCTGTACCTTCCGGCGACCCCACGTGTCGATCAGGTACAACGCTGGAATAGTCCCAACCACCGAGACAGCTCCCAGGATGGTCTGAATGACGTATGGGCTTAGTCTATACTCAGGGTTAGTTCCTGCAGGCTGCTGCACCAAAGATCAACGCACTGGGTACCCGCGCTCTTGAAGAATGTATCGCCGTAGTAATCTGTACGGTGGAAAGTCAATGAGTCGTCGCTTGAAAAGGCTCCGGTACGACTCACAGTAAAAGTTCTGTCCATTCAACTGCTGGATAAATTGAAGCATCATGCCGTTCATGGTACGCTTCCATAACAAGTTGCGAGAGGAGAAACACTCGGCCCATGTGGCCTTCCCGCCCTCATTCTCCACTCGGATACCATACTCAAGTTCGTCGACTATGTCTCGCACGAGGGGATCGTCTTCCGGCACACTGTTCAGTTCAGCGACCACCTCGATGGCCTCGGCTTCTCTGCCTGTGCCCAATAAATGACGACTGAATCAACCAGAGCAAATATGATCAGTAGCTGTTAAGGTACGTGACATGGGTAAACGTACGGAGACTCAGGGAGGAAGAAGATTCCAGAGAGGAGCGCGAAGCCCCAACAAATCTGCAGACCCACAGGAATGCGCCATGAAGCTGAGCCGTTGATCGAATGCGTTCCCAGATCAATGATATAGCTCAAGAAAATCCTAGGAGTATGGTGAGCTCTACGTGAGGACAGGAAGCATGAGACGGAACCACATACCCGATGATAATCTGCAGCTGATACAACACCAAGAGCATTCCTCGCATGGCCTTCGGAGCAGTCTCTCCGTTGTAAAGGGGTACGATGGCTGCACAAGCGGATTATCCTCTATGCGCTGAAATATAGAGCTGTCGGACCCACCAGATAATGCTCCCACGCCCAGACCTGCGACAAACCGACCCACAGTAATTTGTACGATGGATTTAATAGTAGCTGTCTGGATGATCGTGCCAACCGTGAAGATCCCGGACCATATGAGGATCGACCCTCGTCGACCGAACCGGTCGGACGTGAACGCTTGAGCCAGTGCACCAATGAAGGTACTACATGCTGAAGCTTAGCGCCAGTGCGAATCCAAAGTACGTCAGCTTACCCAGCTGAGAGAAGGGATGTGATGATAGATTGTCGTGAGCTCGTCAAAATGAAACTTCCATCAGATTGCTGCTGGCCAAAGCGAGCGACGAAATCTGGCATAATGAGGCATCCCTAGATCATACTTAGCGATCATTCGCGTGAAATATGAGGACGTCGACATACCGAGATGACTCCAATGTCGTATCCAAACAGGAAACCTGCAGAACAAGCACATAGTCCTGATACATGGCGATCAGTCCCAGGAACGTCGGGGAGGAAGCCTAACGACTTACAGTATCAAGGACTTTATCGAGCTGAATTTGACCCTACCGCCTAATCACCGCCCTGGTCAGAACGCACATTCAAGCATGTAGATAACGTTAACCATACCAAAAGCGATAAATGCGGCGAGGAGAATGGCTTTACGGTTCGTTGGAACAGCCATGGTAGCTGCGCCAGGTCTGCGCTGTCCGATGACAAGGACCGCAGAGAGTGTGAACGCAGCCCATTGTCCTGCGTGGGCTTATATTGCGGGGTCGTAATCTCCCCGCATTCTGGGGCTGCCCGGGAAAATGTTCGCGAATGTGGAGAAGGCGATCAGGGTCTTAGAAGCGGTCCGTGCAAGCGGCCCGGGACATGCAGTTGCGGGGTTCTTTGTACAGTCCCGTGCCTTCACGAAGCTGCAGCGCATACCGGAAAGAGCAGTCGCCACGGATGAGTTTGATGGCGAGCGAGAAGCGGGGTGGAGTTCGAAGGACGCAGCGCTCACGTGCCACCACAAAGCGCGTCTCCACTCCGACACATCGGGTTCAAGATTTTAGACTCGTTGCAACGTCATGTTGCTGTACCGTAGTGCCCTGGATGAGCAGGATCTTAGCACCCACACGATTGCGAAGAGGTGTTGATTTTGTTCGCTAACTCGAGCCATAGCCATCACATATTCAGAAGCCATGTTGCAAAGCCGCTGTAAGAGCGCGGGTATCGGTACACGCACAACTCACGAGACGTCGGGCTAGCCTTCGGCTTCGCCTAAGTCCTATCGTACCAGGCGACAGACGTGTCCTGTTTGATTTATGCTGCATCTTGTGATCCCTCGCAATTAACGTCGACAAACAAGGACAGAATTGGGGGTTCGTGGATACGTAGGGTGCAGAAGCCCTAGCGCAACCATATGTGCATTCACAAGGTAGATTAGCCTGCATGAATCGAGACGCACCCGTGCCGCTGTTCAAGGAATCTCAGGGAAACCCACCTACTCCTGCTCAGTCTCGTTTGCTACTACCCATAGCCATAAAGTTCATGAAAAATCTTTTCGCCGTCTGTGGGCTCTGTATAGACTTCAGGGAGCGGTGACCAGAGATAGACCCGAGGCATAGCAATGTCCCCCATTCTGCCGCCTCGATAATGGTCGCAGCCAGCAGTCTTCGTGGAACGAAGTCAATGAAGCAATTGTCTGCGGTCAACGGACTAGGAGGCCCCCCGCGAATGTAGCGGTAAGAGAGGCCCAGAGGAGTCTATAGCACTGTTTCGCACTGTATCGAACCGTCGTGGAAGGCTGCAGAGCGTCGAGCGCCCAAAAAGGCAACTCTCACTCTTCCTGTGTCTTTCGTGACCTCTCCAACAACACGAGCGCATCACGTCCTCTGCTTTGTAACTACGCCTTTTTCTGAGCGGATGGCGTAGTGCAGTAATGATGCACCTGCATAATTACTGAGCAAGGGAGCTCCTTAACATGGAGGCGGACTAGATGATGCATGGCGATTTTCACAGCCTTCCTGCGGCACTAGCACATCAAATCCATGCGACCTGTGCTGCCTAGCATACGACCCGGGAGCTCTGCTGCGCTGGCTATGATTGTTACTTGGTGATATTCGCTCGCGCCTCCGAGGATCAATCAAAGGACTCCACTTGATGGTCGCTTCCAAACTTTGCCCTGCCTCGAGCGTTGGCGCCTACTCTACCTCTCGACTACAGAAGAGTAGATCCAGTGAGACGCAGAACTTCATGGTTGTTGGCAAGCTGCATCATATACTTCAAGACAGACACCTTGAACGGAGGACAGCTGAACCTTGAGCTATAATGTACCCTCTGGAGAGATTTGTGAGGCTTCTTCGGCGCTCAGCTGGACCAGTTACTCAACGACCACTCGCCGGTGCGCATCGTTTCTCCATGACATCGCACCGTTTCACACAAATGATTTCTATGTCATGGGCACAGGTCATGACGGAATCCTTCAACTGTCACTAGGGCGTTTCATCCCACATCTGATGTCTACGGTTCGCATCACTGACGGGACGCAAAGTGCGGTACGACCGCCGCCCTAAGCCGCTCCTCTAGCCGCTCGTAGGATAGTATAAAAGTCTGTCTACTCAGTGAGATATCCTTGTGAACGCCGGTCGTCCCACCACTGCATAGCACCTCTTCTATTTGTCTTTTCTTACACGAACATTTCTTTCGGACGCCGATTCTGCTCTTCACGACATCTATTAAATCTATAATCTCTATCATCATGCACGCCAAGGTCGTTATCCCCTCCGTCGTCTTGCTCGTGGCTAGCAGCGCGTCCGCCGCCGTCATCAACCCCGAACTCCTTGCCAAGCGCGACAGTAAGTGCTCACGCTGGTTGCTGAGACGCGACAAATTATTGATGAGATTTGCCTACAGTTCACAGCGACGTTCAGCAAATCGCCTCAGATGCGGTGAACGTTGGCCACGATTGGATGACCGAGCACGGTGCTCAAATCACCGCGATCGGCAGCGCCATCGAGTCCATCTGGGGGCGCGCAGAGCCGACACCGCTCGCTCGGCGTGATAGTATGTGTTGCTCATACATTAGGTTTCGCACGGGCTCATTGATTGACTCCACGTAGTCCACAGCGACGTTGACCAAATCGCTTCAGATGCGTCCAACTTTGGTCATGACTGGATGAGCGTGCATGGGTCGCAAGTTTCCGCTGTAGGCAGTGCCGTCAAGTCCATTTGGGGCCGTACCGAGCCTACACCAGTTGCCAAGCGCGATTGTGAGTAATCTTGCTGCCGTACTGTCCTAGGGCAGGCCATTAAGCGCAGGGTGTGTTGTAGTGCACAGCGACCTGCAGCAGATCGCACAAGATGCTGAGAACTTCGGCAACGATTGGATGGACGTCCACGGCTCCCAGGTTGCTGCCGTCGGCAGCGCGGTCCAGTCCATTTGGGGCCGCGCTGAGCCTACGCCTTTCGTGAAGCGTGACTGTAAGCCGTCGTCACACATGTTGTAATGACGTCTGATTTATGCGACGTAGTCCAATCCGACATGCAGCAACTCGCCCAAGATGCTCAGCAGGTTGGCCAACAGGCCGCTGCTTACGGCGAGAGCGTCGCCCAGCAAGAGGAGCAGAATGTTCAAGCACTTGACAACGGTTCGTGGCGGTCTGATCCTCCATTGGGTTGCGGAATTGACATCGATTTCAGCTATCAATGCTGCGTGGGGTCGCCGTTCGTTTAGTTCGGATGCTCAGCAACTCGCCCAAGACGCTCAGCAGATCGGCCAGCAGGCTGCAGCATACGGCGAGAGCATTGCTCAGCAGGAGGAGCAGGATGTTCAAGCACTTGACAACGGTTCGTGGCGGTCTAGTCTTTCATTGGGTCGCGGAATTGACATCGATTTCAGCTATCAATGCTGCGTGGGGCCGCCGTTCGCTTAGCTCGGATGCTCAGCAGATCGGCCAGGATGCTCAGCAGATCGGCCAGCAGGCTGCAGCATACGGCGAGAGCATTGCTCAGCAGGAGGAGAACAATGTCCAGCAGCTTACCAATGGTGTGTTCTTACCGCTGCCTTCGTCGAAGGCCTCAATTAAGCATTGCATTTGTCCAGCGATTCACAGCACCTTTGGCCGTCGCTCGCGTCTCGCCGCTCGTCAGACCATCTGTATGCCTTCCTACATGGTCTTTTAGATCTGAGCTAACATGGATATACACAGCGGCTGATGACCTGAACGAGATCTTCAGCGTTCTTAGCACCCTCGGCGACGATGTCAACGAGGTCGTGGAGGCCTTCATCAACGAGCTCCCCACCGATCGTAAGTAGACATCGTCGTCTATTATTATCTTGCTAAATTTGCCGTCTTTAAATCGCAGTGCAAGCATCTGCGGAGACGCTCTTTGCTCAGGTGCAGGCTGACGTCAGTAACGAGTTCAGCGACATCACTGCCGCAGCCTCCTCGGCAATCGCCACTGCCGCGCCGTCGTCTACAGGCACTGCCTAAGTGCGCTGCCTCCTGCGCACGACGCTGGTCGATATCGCTGCGCGAACTTGCATTCTCCTCTGACGCATTCTTACGACAACTTATGATCCCCGTGAGCGGCAGGACCGTGGCGGCATGGTGATATTGATGACCTGTTATGACGATACGGTAGATGTTTGTCTCAATCGGCGTTCTCTTTTTTTACGACGTGTTCGGTAGTACGTTCCTTTTAATGATGAATGGAAGAGGTTATGCTTGAATGCTTGGGTGATGGTCAGAACCTGAAAGGTTCGGTTCCAGAACAGCTGGCCTCAGGAACTAGGTTGTTGGGTTGGCGTGAAACACTATTCGACAAATGCTGTGGATAGTGGCGAAGGGCGACCTGCGGTTGACTTGCATATGCCAATAGGTGGCATATCCCTTCAGGTGCAGGCGGAAGGCCTTAGACATCTTGGAATCAATCTCCTATTATACGCCATGCGACTGCTGTGGCTTGCGAATGAGACTTTGAAAGCTGCCTACTGGTAAGACCAGAGATAGGAGAGATGATTAGATCGTTCTGTATTTTTCTATTGGCAGGAAGATTTTAGCCTCCGTCGAGGGTACGTGCTGGGAGTTGGACAAATTCCGATTCAACGGACATGACGACATTCAAACTTAAGACATACTTCAGGCGGGAGAAGAGTTGGTGAGATGCGTTGAGATTATTCCTTGCGTTCTACAGCCACTTACACGCCTTCTACGTGTTCTAAATTGTCTCCCATATGGCACGAGATTTCTATGCCACATCTATCAATTCGGCTCATAGTCCTCCACCGTCTCATAGAACTCCTTGATGATGCGCTTCTGCGCGTCGATGCCTTGCTCCGTCTACCGAAGTAGGAACGCACATGAATGGAAAGGTCAGTACCATTAACACGTCGGCTCACACTGGATAATGCCAGGGACGCGACCAGCACAAAATAGCGAACGGGAGAACGCACCTCTGTGTCCGCTATCGCGCGCAGCACAATATACTTGCGTCCCAACAGCACGTCTTCCCCTACGACATTATCGAGAGGAGCATTCTTACCACCTGCAACAAATCCACCGGCTTCTTGAGCGATGATCGCACCTGCCGCAATGTCCCATGGCCTGCATCTTATGAGGTCTTGATGCCAACGCAACCGTCGGCACACGTACCAGCATCCAATCTCCCTGAAACCAGTATTAGAAGGAAGTTGGTGAATTTAGCACGATGGGATGCGTACCAGTACATGTCCAGCCCGCCCTGGGCGACCATGGCGTAATTTAATGCAGCACTGCCGAGAGAGCGCAGCCCGTGCGCCATGCGTCCGCCCGCGGCCGCATCGCCCGCTAACCGCGTGAAGGATGCGCATTTGGCCTGCATTGCCGCAGGACTACGGTCCGAGCCCCATTCGATGCCTATGAAAAGCATACATTATGTCTAAAATTACCGGGGAGCGGGAAACAAGTCACTCGCCAAGCAGTGCCTCGTTCAGACCGCGTAGAGGCCGAGCACCACCGATGGGGAGCTGCACGCGCTCATCGGTGTCGGTGAGCACCATCCACGCACCGCCGCCCCGTGTAGCGTAGTAGAGTCGACGGAGGAAGGGACTGTAGACTACGCCGAGTACGGGCTGCCGCTTGTATAGGAGCCCGAGGGAGATGCAGGCGTAGGGGAAGGCGTGCACAAAGTTCGTTGTGCCATCTGGAGTGCTGTTGATGTATCACACGCAGGAAAGACATTCAAAAGGGTGACACACCAATAGGATCCACGCAGAACGTCGGCGCGTCTGTCAGAGGAGGGCGTGCCCCGGCAGCGAAAGACTCTTCGCCAATGCTGCAACGCCCACGTCAGAGCTCCTGTCCGCTGTCGCACAATATAATACTAATGCACAAGAGCTCCAGAAATGGGATATATCCTGAATTCATGACGTCCAATGGACAGTCATCGAATAGGGTGAATACCAATCACAAGCCCGCGCACCTGCAACCTAGCATCCACAATATCGCATACTCACAAGCCGTATTCAGGGTACTGCTTTCTCAGCTCACCCTTGACCAGTTCCTCCACGCGCACGTCATACTCCGTGACGAGATCCACCGCATTCTTCTTCTCGTCCACTGCGCCGGACGATGCGGTCAGGATGGCGCGCTGGCCCTCGAGCATAAGCGCACCCGCGGTACGCGCGAGCGCAATGGTGGATGTTAGGATAGATGGCAAGTCCGGTGCATCTGATAAGGACATGATAGGACGACTGTAGGGGGTAATGTAGATCGCCAGGAGGAAGGTAGCACACGCCGCACGGTATGGAGTCACGCGTTGGGTTAGGGTTGCATGTCCGCCAGTAGCCAACAGTGCAAAAAGTTGTCTTGTACACAATTGCACGGCAACGATGTACAGGTCAGACGGTGCTACATGTTTATCTGTCTAGGAAATCGAGAGGCGACTGAACCCTAGAGATACCCTGGCACGGAGGATAGGTTGGGCAGGCGAAAGACGAAAAGGTCTAGTCGACTGGCTGGTGCAGAACGCAGCCTTCCTGCCACAGTGCACCGCAATGCACTTCATCTCTGTACTCCGTATTCCGTACTCACAGTAATCTGTTCTGCATGCATGCATGTTTCCATTCCGAGTATGACAGCCTTCAATCGCATGTCGCTGATACATCCAGCGGAATCCTGTCCTGCGCTGCACCGCCAACAACTCGTCCCGGATTCCGTATCTGTGGTCCTCTGCAAAGCCGCCTCGCGCCCTCGACTGTCTTCGTACTATCTCGAGTGCGTCCTTCGTGGTTCACCATCTGCTAGACTTTCCAACCATTTCTCATTCACTAAACTTCTTCTGAAGACCGCGCTAGTCGGATCGCTCTCTTTGTTCTATATCTGAGTCTGCGGCGCTCGATTAAAGTCGCGCGGTATTATCCTCGGAAGAACACTGCTTCTGTGTCTCGTCCAGCTTTTGACCGTCATCTTCCTCTCCCTCGTACCTCTTGCGTTGATCCCCTGTCCTCACAACCAACCTACCACTTCTCGATGTCGCACCAGTCAACGGTCTCAGGCACCACGGGGCCGCACCCCGGGAACTCTCATCTTCATACCCACCCTCTTTCGAGCGCAAACCCCCAGGCTTCAGCCGACTCGATGTATCTGTTACAGACTCCAGACCCTTGCCCTGCCGCATTTCAGGAGGTATTTTCCAACGCTCTGGATGCGTATCAGCAGCAGACAGGCACAAACCTCGAGACACATCCTCTCGGTGACGAGCTCAAGGACTGCAAGTCTCCCGACGCTGTCATTCATATCCTCCAGAACCAAGCTCGCGTTTTCAGTGAATTCCGAGACAAAGGGGCATTGACATCGCGACTTAAGCCGCTGGTGAGCATCGTGCTCGCCATGAATGATACGCTAGGCGAAGGCATTAGTCTGGTAAGCGCTGTGGGATCTTCTCGTCAGATCACATTTGCCTCATTCTTGACTAACAGGCATTCCCGCCTGCGAAAGCAATCTTCAGTGGCATTGGTGTGCTTCTCAAGGTAACTTTTCTTGCTTGTCGATAGGTCATCCGTCTCTACACGATACTTGCACAGGCGTCCAAGGATGTCACCGCAAGTTTCGACATACTAGGCGACCTCTTCGATCACATAGGAGACTTCCTCATTCGGTGCAATAAGTTCACTCGGATCTCATGCAGCGCGGAGATGAAGCTTATCTTGGCAAATACGCTGGCCCAAGTGATTGCGATCTTTGCGCTAGCGACGAAGCAGATCAAGCAGGGACGGTTCAGTAAGTATACCTTTCAGCAGTATCTCAACTCCAACTTAGCATGCAATAGCGAAATACAAAAAGAAGCTTCTGGGTGACAAAGAAGTCGAAGATGCGCTGAAGAAGCTGGACAGTCTCACGGCGGAGGAGGCGCGTATGACGGCAATGGACAGCCTCGAAGTTATGTATCTCATGTTCGGTAGACTGAAGTTGAGTATGGAGGGTATGTCGTGATCCTCATCTCGCCCTATCTGAACCTGTCTGACGGTGTCCATATCTCTCTGTTGGACCAGATGGAAAAATGACTACGAACAGAGTGCAAATTCTCTTGGACAAGATCAATGGTGTTGCCGCCGCAACCGAGGGTGCGTTTAGGGTGCATATATTGGAATGTCTGACTGACCTCGAGACACAGCTATGACCGATGCTATCGACCGGATAGAGCGTCAGTATCGCATCACTCGTTCTCCGCCGATCCTCATAGCTGAGATACTTCCGCAGGCGCACAAATGCGTGAGAATTATCGCAGATGGCTCTCTCCCCCGGATCCTTCTACGAACCATAACATCGCTTGCAAGTCTCATCATACGGGAACCGCAAAGTGGTTCATCAATGGAGAAGCATTCAGGCATTGGAAGATGACGAGATCATTGCTATGGATTCACGGCAAGCGTATGTTTCCGACCATCTCCTTTCTCCTTCGCTATCGGACTAATGATGTGACTTTCCAGCGGGTGCCGGAAAGAGTACTCTCTGGTACGTGTGATCCCAATCGCATCCCTTATGAACGCTTACCCCAGTCTGAAGCTCCGCGATTATCGAGGATGTCCAAGATCTTTGCAACACGCAGCCAAATTCCATCTCGGCATACTTTCCGGGATTCCAAGAAGCAGAATATTCACGGAGTGCTATCCTCTCTACTCTCACATCTCTCTGAGCAGTCCGACCCTTGTGTCACTGCTCTTCGTGACCTGCACTCAGCGTATAACAATGGTTCGCGCCAACCAAGTGATGCTGCACTGACGAGGACTCTGAAGGACATGCTCATGTCCACTGTGCAAGGGCCGATATACGTCATCATTGATGCACTCGATGAATGCCCTAACTCTTCCGGCATACCCACGCATCGCGAGGAGCTTTTGAGCCTTATTACAGACCTCATGGAATTACCCGTGAATATCCATATATGTATCACCAGTCGCCCGGAGCCAGACATCCGGACCACCCTCACGTCACTCGCGTCTCGATGTGTTAACCTTCAGACGGAAGGTGGACAAATCGATGATATCGCACTCTATGTGTATTCAGTCATGAACACCGACAGTCATTTCAAACGATGGAGGGAAGAGGATAAGGCGCTTGCCATCCAGACACTTTCGGAGAAAGCAAACGGAATGTAAGCATCACGTCGATGATATGTTATAGCAGTGATATATTGGTGTTGCAATACAGGTTCCGTTGGGTGTTCTGTCAGCTGGATACGCTGAGGCAATGTCTTCCTGCAACTGTCCGGCGCGCTCTCCAAAGTCTGCCGGACACTCTGGACGAGACATATCGGCGCGTATTGGAGGGCATTACCGGATCCAACTGGGAATATGCTCATCGCATTTTCCAGTGTCTGGTTGTTTCTACTCGGCCTCTTCGTGTCGGGGAGCTTGGTGAAGTCCTCGCAGTGGATTTTGACGAAGATCCACCCCAGTTGGTGGAGAACTGGCGTACCCAGGATCCGAAGGACGCAATCCTGAGAACCTGCTCTACATTAGTCACGGTCGACTCTTGGAACAACGTGCGATTTACACACTTCTCTGTGCAGGAATATTTCGTATCGGAGCGTCTTGCGTCTGACAGGAACGCCGGTATCCAGCGCTTTTCTGTCACTGCGAAAGGTACACACGTTGTTCTTGTGCAAGCTTGCCTCAGCGTTTTACTCCTGCCTGATCCCTCTTTCTCCCCTCTCGCTCACTACGCTGCTATGCAGTGGATGTATCATGCCCGTTTTGAGAATGTATCTCGGTACATACAAGATGCCATGGGACGTCTCTTTCATCCGCACAAGACGCATTTCACAGCATGGCGCATGATACACGATATGGATGGCAGCAATCCTCATTGTCTGGCCGGAGATCACTTGTACTATGCTGCTCTGTGTGGCATCCCCATCCTAGCTCAACACCTCCTTGTTACCCACTCCATGAATGCAGACGAACTGGGCGGCAGACACGGGACCGCGCTGATAGCAGCCTCACACCAGGGTCACCTCGACGTCACGCGGTTACTGGTCGAGCATGGCGCAGATGTCAATGCCCAGGGCAGCGCATACAATCCTCCGCTGCAAGAAGCCTCAAACTGGGGCTGCCTTGACATCGCGCGGTTACTGGTCGAGCATGGTGCGGATGTCAATGCGCAGTGCGGCACATACGAGACCCCGCTGCAAGAAGCCTCACTCCGGGGCCATCTTGACATCATGCGGTTACTGATTGAGCATGGTGCGGATGTCAATGCACAGGGCGATATGTACGAGACCCCACTGCTAGCAGCCTCACGCGGGGGCCACCTTGACATCATGCGGTTACTGGTCGAGCATGGCGCGGATGTCAATGCGCAGGGCAGCACATACGAGACTCCGCTGCAAGCAGCCTCACGCCAAGGCCACTTTGACGTCGCATGGCTACTCATCGAGCACGGCGCGGACACGCGAAGTGGGGTCGTCTTTCAAATAGACTAGTTCATGTGAGTCATTGCGCACTTTCTCCTTACCCAGTGTTCAATTCCTCTTATTTGTAGATCATTTGGCCTTGTTTGATGACACATAATTAGGACTAAGAGGATTCATATCCGTCGATTCTCAAAGTCTGTATACTTCCCTTCGCCGCTCCCGGCGGTGCAATGTCCAGCGAGCTCCTGTATCTTCGTATCACCTCTTTCGTCATCATGTGTACATTGTCAAAATACGGCACCTATGGATTGATCCGAAACATTTGTCATATCCCAGGATTTACGAGTTTACCAGCACAGTGGCCACAGCCGTCGGACAACCGGACGAGGTGTACGTGCAATATCTGTACCGTAATCTCGCCTCACAATAATTTGTAGCCTAGAGATACATTCATAACAAGGTACAATGAGGGCGCTGCGGACCAATGTTTCCAGCAATGGTCTGGGCCCTGAATTCAAGATGATGTTCGAGCTGAGTGTCTCAAACGGAGTGATACCTTCAGGTGTAAGAGAATTAAGCACCATTGTTATACACGAGAGTACAGGTACCTATATTTGATCAATGATTTCCTTCAGCTTCACTTCGTCAAGAATCTCGAGGCCCCTCGACGGCATGGTCTGCGCATCTGACGCGGGACTTTCCGAACGCAGCGTAAATGCGAGACAACATAACCGGTACACCCAGGCGAGCTGCGTGGTAGCTCAGCTTCTCCTCCATGACCTGCTCCAGCACTTGCAACGTTTGTCGCGCCTCGTGCAGGGTGATTTACTGCATGACATGTCAATGAGCCTGGCCCTAAACTTCAGACTGGAGGAAATCACGCACAATATCATACTTGTCCTGCAACTCGCTCTGTGCCACCTCCGACCCGGATCCTATCGCTTTCGCATCACACCCTGACAGGTCTGTCTGGAACCTACATCCAACGTGTCAGCTTCTCAATCACCCGGATATATCCACATACCCACAGCTGCGGACCATCCGGGCCCACACCCGCAATCAGCAACACCATGCCAAACGGCAGACTTGTCATGCGCGCTCTCTCCGAACCGCAGCATGGGGTCGCATACCGCCTGCGTCGCACCCTCGACGCGGACGCGCTCATTGTACATGAGCGCGTGGTTCTGCGTCGCCACACGCGCGTGGTGGACCATCGTCCGCGCGTCGGCAGTCAGTCCGGACATCATTCACCCGAGGTGCGTGTTGATCTCCATGATCTTCTCGATGGAGGACTCGAGCAGCGGGGACTGGGCGCGCTTCTGGACGCCGAGAACGACGCCCTCTGGCGTGCGCACGACGACGGTGGCGGAGCCGAGCTGGAGGAGCATTCAGGGAGGGGAGGGCAGGCGTGCCTTGGCGGCTTCGATGGCATACTCAAGTAGAGGGTTTTGTGTCAGACTGTTGTCGTTCAACTCCCATAAATTAACAGTACGCACCCTGTAACATACGTCCCTTGGGAGAAAAAGTGATCACATCGCGGTCTGATGCATCCGCTGTATTTGAGCATACGCATGTATAAAGTCGTCTCTCCCGTACCGCAGCAATCTCGCTGCATCCTGATAGTGTCGAGAATATCTTCAATAAAAGTCCCGGTAGCATAGCCTCTACTTCTTGAAAGCTTAACAGATTACAAAGGGGAGAGGATGAGCGAGCAATATGAAGCGGGGCACCGATCGCGTCTGTCTGGTGACCACGTGTCGATCCGCTGGATTCCTGTTCCGTTCGGGGCCACCCTACTCGAGCTCTAACCGTCCTCCAGAAGCAGACTATATGCCAATGATTCAAGACTGAAAATAGTCGTCCGCGTTCGTTGGAGGTCGAGAGAGCGTTGGATCGGTGCCGCGACATTGCGCCCGGTGTCTGCGGCCCGGGTACGCGTTGTCGAAGAGATCTCCAGAACGCTTCGTCGGCGTCGCCTCAAACGATTTATCTCTCTCTCTCTCTCTCTGCTGCCGACACGACATAGTTTACAACATGTCCGGCGCTAAATGTATGACGCCAGAACCAACATAGCTGCGGGACAACAAACTAACAGAACTGCCCAACTTGACCGACATGCTGGGCTCATATCCGAGTGCATGGTGCCCCTGCAGAGTCAGCAACACCTCTCGTCTCTCTTCTCTCTCTCAATACTCACAGACACACTCCCAGATCTCGACGCAGTGGTGCACGCGCTAACATAGGACATACACGCGATGAGTACCAAATGCAGGGCTGCCGCGCATGTTCGCGAGTACGCCGACAAGCTGCGCGGCCTCCTCTCACTCCCTGCCTTCTCAACGCCGCGGGCTCGACTTCGCCGCGCTCGTCCGTCCCCTCGTTGAGCATACCGTCCTCAGCTGGGCTCAGCGCTCATTCAGCGCCGCCGCCTCGGTCTTCGTTTCCATACGCACCAGCGGGCGAGAAAAGGGCACAGCACCCTCGCGCACGCTCCTCGCGCCCTCACTCGTGCCTTCCGCGAAACCCGACGCGCTGCCGCTTCTCCCGTCCTTCCCCGGTATCCTTACATTCCCTACTTGGCCGTACTCTAGTATCACTGACTTCATGATGTGATACCCCAGTGGTGAATCGACGGGTTTACCGGTGGCACCCTGTGGTCGAAGGATCCGCTACTGGCATGTGTGCACTCGCTAGACGGATCCGGACGCTGCGCATGTCGCTCTCCCTCGGTACGAATATCATGGAGTCGCACGAGGGCAACGAAATAAGGAGTCCCTCGCCAGAATATCTCAGCCGGGCAGCCGGTCTCTGACTCAGGACGGTTGACAATTGGCTTCAGGGCTCTCGCAGCGCTACGCAGCGTTCTTCTGTAGCCGCCACGCGATTTGATTCTCGGTTCCTGGCTGGCACACAGTTGTGTCAAGCGTGCTGAGCGTCTCGGAGTGTATGCTGTCTATCGGTGTCAGCGGCTTCGCTGTAGTCGGCATCTCGGAGCTCCGCTTCTTTCGGTGGAAATTACCGCCATACCGTTCCTGAGGACGACTAATAGTTGGTCGCCTGTCAAGTAGACCCACGTGGGGCTGAGACTTTACGGCTGCCTGTCACAGAGTCTGCGGCACCACACAAAGCCCTTAGCAACTACAGCTTCGATTCAATTAGACCTTATCGAAGAACTCGGAACCGTAGTCGAGAAAGAGTTCTGCGCCGGCCAGAATCCTCTTTTCTGTCGGCGGAACACATGTTAACGTCACTTGCTTCAACGCTGACTTTCAGTCCTGCGCAGATCAGCGCTCACTCACTTGCATATACCCCAATCCGGTGATCGCCATTCACCAGCTTGACTAAGACACAGACTATCAGCCGCACATCCCAGTGAGACGAAGGGCGCATACGCACTTGAGACGGCACAATTGGCCTTCTTCCCAGGAGCATGATTGATGAAGCGAGACTCGTTCCCCGCGAACGTGCTGTCGACATTCAGCTCGTGGTCCAGGCCATATACATAGCTGCGGCCCCTGTGGGTCGAAAGAATGCTGTGCATCTCGAATGTCAGAAGACAGCGGTCAAAGAAGCTACGGACTACCTACCCACGGGCATCGAAAGTAGGCTCGTAGATGAGTTCGCCGACATATTCTGACGAAGGGGGATCAGCACGAGTGCCGCGTAACCAGTGTCCGAGAAGGCCGAACCTATGACTAGGTCACCCTTCTCGGCGCCTTCCAGCAGGAAGGCTCCGAGGCCGTTCGCGCTGGATTTTACCTCGATGGCCTAATCACATTCTATGAGCCGAATGGCGAGCATGTCATAAGACAGTAAATCACCTTGCGCCGCGCCTTATGAACTTGCGAATTGCGGCACAGCTGAGAGCCAAAATCTGCCGTTTCGTGAGAAAGTACGTCTGTGAATCACAGCACATCTCGGTCGCACCGCTGGACAAGAACGTATAAGCTCCGAGTTGCTGACAATGAAACTTGACTGCGATCACTCACTGCGCTTCGCAAGAGAGGCACAATTCCGGATCACATTCACGGTTGGCAATACGGCAGGGGCACTTCTCCAGGCATGCCTTTTTGTTATTTTTGCTTCTAGTGCATCGACACCCTCGCCATCGCCGGACACCTAAATTACGTGGTCGATGATTACGCGCGTCATCTAGTGAGCGAGATACTCACAGTCAAGACTGCATCTGCAATTCCGCTCGCAATGCGCCTTGTTGAGGTAACATGCACATTTCGATGCCTCATTGCATGGCCCGGGGTGCGAGCACGGTGCATTACTGCACACATCAGCACGCATTTAACCAGTAGTAGACGTTTGCTCACGGCGTAAAGCTGGTGTGATTATGGTCTGCTGAATTCGCGGATATTTTAGCCAAATATAGCAGGCTATGTCGGAATCTTACCGAATTCCAGATCCTCCCTCAACTCGTCTGCAACGGTATTATTTGGTAGATTGTATGGTTTCCGAAGAGCCTGACTAGATGTCAAGAAGTCCCGAATCTGGCGAGCCTACTTACGTGAGTCAAAGCACTCAAATTCACGAATCGTTCGGTGCGTACCTCATAGCACGGCTTCCGACATAGATATGCGAGGTCGCATGGGATTGAATGAGGATCTACTTGCAAGATAACGCGCAGATCGTCAATATCTGCATCACTCCATGGAGGAATAGCCTGCAATCCTGATCTCATATACACATCATAGGAGTACGGTCAAATTTCTCAGACTTACGACATCTGTATCTAATCGCTCGAGATAGCAGTCCTCGCCACATGCGTCTATAGGTACCTCGTAGGTAGTATCCTGTCCGGCGAGTGCTTCATGTTTCGGGCTGAGGACGGCCGGAGGCTCATAGTCTACCAGACCATCAGCCACACGCGTTTCCGGAAGACAAATTGCATGTACTGTGGAGCGAGCAGAGCGCCTTTACGCAGCTCAAATTCGGGCAGAAGAGCTTGAGGTGGTTTTCTAGGCTAGCACGCAACGTATCCGGCGCATGAGGGACAACAACTCTCCATATTGGCGGATACGACTTGTGCGACGATCCCGGCCAATCGAGGATATCTCTAAGATGTATTAGATACGAGAAGGATTGCTGCTGTGGACATACCTGTGAGCTGCCATGGCAAGAACGCCCTGCGGGTCGGTCAGCATGCACGGCAGCACGCCGGTCTCGTCGACATGGGCAAGGGAGATGCCTCGTTCGTAATGCAGGCGGTACGCCGTCTCAAGAATAATAGCATTTTCTACAGAAACGCGTCAGCTATCGCGCGCGGGCGCGAGAGACGACTCACGGTTAGGGTCGAATCTCGGCGCCTGCCAGGCGAGCGACTCGTGCTGCTCGAGGAACGCGCCACGAGGGAAAGTATCGTCGTCTGCCATCGGCACGAACGCCATCTCCTCCGGGTCGTCGCCGTGGAAGATGTTGACGTCGATCGGCGCGCACGACTCGTACGGGGGACACGCACCCAACGCGTCGGTCACCTGATACACAGTCGGCACGAGCGTCTCCACCGTCGGCGCGCCGTCTGCGCCAAACGAGTGCACCTCGAGCGTGAACGACGCGTCGGCCACGGCGGAGACACCCCCCACATCAGGTCGCGCCGCCGCCCGCTCCCAGTCCGCGGGGTTCGCGGACGGGACGCGCAGGTGGCTGGGCGCGGCGCGTCCGACGCGCTCAGACGCGCGCTGCGCGGGCAGCGACGCGAGGGCGCGGCGCGAGTCCTCCTGCTCCCACTTGTAGAACTCGCGCCAGACCTCGCGGTACGTCGCGCGCACGATCTGCGTCGTGAGCGCGAGCGCGTCGGAGCGGAGGTTGTTCAGCAGCTGCCGCGGGCCTGTGGAAGACATGCGCGCGGATGGAGGTGGACTTCAACCAGTTGCGGATGTCGTGTGGCTCTTTTGCGGGCGTTCCCGATCGATCGAGTGGCTGATCTGTTTGTCCGACTCTGAGTACGCTGTGCAGAGCTACAAGTACCATAGAGAGCAGCAGCGCGTCATGGACAGAATGAAACACGCTGCATTCCAAGAGTGCTGTGATGTTCAACTGCTCGACTTCGCCGAGCTTGGCGGAGACTGAAGCTAAGCGCTGCCACGTGGACTTTCCGCCATAAATGGAAGGTCAGTATGTTGCATTTTCCGAGCCGTCCAACTTTCTTCGGTCGCAGCACGGTGCTGACAGTTCGTGCATGTTCGGTATCATTCGGCCCAAGTTCTGCATCGGTGACGTCTGCGATGCTTTGCTCCTCGCGACGGCTTCGTCTACATTCGCCGGCTGCACAAACGACAAAACACTGCTCCCGAACGCCGATATTGGAGCTTGGAGGTTCTCTAGTTCCGAACTCCACGCGATTATGCACGTAGTCTATGCCTCTTCTCCTCCGAGCCGGGCATTGTGACTACCAAACGGTCAAGCAGGCTCCATTGTTCTGGTCAGCTAAAGTACCGACGATTCTCCTGTGGTCCGTGGACTAGCCACACAAGGCGAGCCGACTTTGGCTACAAGATGCCGGGAGAGCGTGTGTCTGCGCGAACTCTTGACATGCTAGCCTCCATGAGCAAGATCCCCCTATATTACAAACGAGCATCCTCCGATCTTCTCGCCCACGACTGGAACGGACTAGGTCGGGTGTGCGCTCTCTGTAATGCTCCGAGCGGAGCGCTGCGGCATTGCCAATGGCACGATCCTGGACTCGATTGTGCAGAGGATATGCAATACGGGACAATGGCCAGGTACTCTCTCGCCAAGCCATCGCCTGGTGCATCCGCTTTTGCACTGGCTCACACGCACGGGACCGACCGGGCAGCTTCGGACACCCTTCCTGGGTGAACTCTGTTCGGCTTCCTGGGATCACAATGTTCTGTATTCTGCCCTACCCGTCCACGCTTGCGTGTCAATGACGCGACAAATACCTGAGCAGCGCACCCCGAGCTTCCGGCAGCTCCTGAAATACACACGTTCCTGTCTGCCACAGCTGCTTTGTATGGCGTACCGCCGCTCTTCCGGCGCCGGCGTTCCCATGCGCCGAGGATGCTTCTGGCAGGACCTGCACCGGGAGTGGGCGAGGCGGTCCGGCCGTCCTTCTGCGACTTCGCGCACAGACCATCTGATGCGCCCAGCGTGTGCATCGCTGCTGCTGCGGGCCTAGCAGCCTCCACATGCACCTGCCTCGCCCGCCGGTGGCCCTCACCCGGCACTAACTGCCCCGCAGGCCCAGCGCGCCCCCAGCGGCCACTCTGTGTCACTCGCTGACGTCTCTGTCGCCAGGGCGCGCGGGCGGAGGGACTGCAGCCCCACGACGGCGTCCCGCAGTGCCGGTGCGTCATTGCGCAGGAGTCAGAACGGCGGGTCCGACATGCGTGTCGTGTACATACGTCGTGTGTCGTGGAAGCGTCCGCGTTGTGGCGGAACTTCCGCGGGGCACTCCCACGTGATATCGCCGCAGCGCGCCCGCATGCAGGGTCCGCGAGCTATTCTCATCTGGCCCGTCTGCGATGCGTCTCCGAGTCTGTCTTTGATCCTGCCATCGTTGGCGGCGCGCTGGCCATCGCCCGCTTCTATGCCTGCATCCTGACTTCTGCTGCGTTCTCCGAGGGACATCCGGGGCTGTTCCATGGTGCCTTTGTTCCCCTCCCGGCCCACGCGATTCGTAATCCGTGTACCTGCGCATGCGGGCGCAGCGCACCGCGCACACTACGTCAATCAGCGCTCGTGCTTCTGCCGCTGTCTTCTGGCTTGTCCTTCTGCGCACAGACAGCGTCCGAGACATCCACTCTCCATTTCCGTGCGCACCTGCCGGGGAGGCAGCGGCGTTCGAGCAGAACGGGCAGCCCCGCGTCCCCACGTGCACTGCGGGGGTTACGCAGCCCTCCGCGCTTCGTGCACTGCGTGCCTTCGGCTTCGGCCCTTCGCCGTGCGCCTCGGAGCTCTCGCCTCAGCAGCTGGCCTCCGCTGCGCCCGGAGCGGGGCCCCGCACGCGCGAGCAGCACGCCGCCCTGGCCAGGCACCGCTCTGCGCGCCGAACGGACAGAGGAGATGTGCCGTCGCAGGCGGTGTCGCGCTGAGTCGACTGGCGGCATCTAGGAAAGAACGATCTGCGAGCCTTCGAAGAAGTGAGCCGGCGCCTCGCGCGCCACGTGGCGGCCGGTAACTCAACAATGGGCGGAATGGATCTTGCGGCAGGCATTCTCGAGTGCAGATATGGCTGCTACCGCATGCTGCTGCCCGCTGTTCGGCCTCTCGTGGGAGCTGAGCAACTGAATGCTCGGCGGAGCTGCGAACGCACGCGATACGTGTCCTGGGTGTTCTTTCAAGCCATTGTTCGACAAACAACTACGAATGTCCTCGACCCCAGGTTACGAGGGTGCTCGCTCCCCTGGGACACGCATGCCTATTCCATGCTCGCAAACGGCCGGCGGGGTCAGAACCGCAAAGCCCTGTGCGCAGAAGACGCATGCACGAGCCCATCTGCGCCATCGCGGTTAGTCCGATTGTCAAACTTCGTGTGTATTTCCATAGCAACTTTCTACGCTCACCTGCCCAGCGGTCCCCGCCGCGCCCACCCTTGTCAAGTACGCTCTCGGCCGGGTATGCCGCCGCACGGGTGGCACCGCGCCCAGGCTTCCAGAATCATGCGGCTTACCGAGCTTGCATAAGTAGGGCCTGAGGACGCCCGTGATAGTGTGTGCACACCGCGGCCGGCGGGGAGCCAATGGGAGACGACTGGAGCCGGGTATCGATAGTGCAGAATGGGCGAGCTCAGAGTGCCAGCCAGGGAACCCCATGGCTTCTGTCCGAGTACAATCTACCTTGATTGAGGGAGGGGGAGTGGGAACGCAAGGACGGGGGCTCCTGGCGCCACGCAGACCTTGTGCCGCCGTTTGTCGTTCCCAGTGTTACGCCAGCGCGTTCTAGAAAGCTGTCCCGAGTTATCGCATCGGACGCTGTCCGGACTGGAGCTCTATTACATTAGCGACGTGAGCGTGTGGCTGAATGCGGGGTGCCTGGCGGCCGTCGTGTCGCGCTCGCGGGCGTGTTCAGAGGACGCTCGCCAAGCAGGACGAGCTGAGAAGGCGGCAGCACGAGCAGGCATGCAGCCGAGACGAGGCATGGCGAGGGCAGGAGGAGCGTTCGAACGGGGCGGCTGGCGGCGGCGCGAGACGGCGCGAGGACTGCTAGCGTGGGGCGCGCGACCTCGTGTTCGTCCCCCCTCGCTGTGCCTCGGCTCGCTCGCGTTCTCGCGCACACGGCGACAGTTTCGAGCAGCAATCAGCACCGGTGGACACAGCGCGGTGCGGGGTGCGGTGCCGGGCTGTGCGGTGAGCAGGCCCTCGCCGCACGCGAGCGCAGCGCAGGTCTGCACGCGCTGCTGAAAACGGTGCCAGCTCCGTCCACGGCTCTCCTCTCCGGATTACTTGCTACTTTGCACGCCCGCTTCTCGAAATCCCCCAGTTCCCTTGTTCTCACACTTGACTTTTCCACGAGCGCCCAGGGCCCGACCGCCCGCTACTCCGCTAGTGCTACCCTCTCGCCAAACCTTGTCTCCCGCCTCCGTCTTTCCTGCCATCCCTCATGCCGCCGCGCCCAGCACAGCTCGCTCGGCCCGCCCGCCGACGCTCCATCTCCGACCCGCTCGCTGCCCTCCCCGACCCGCTCGCCGCCGCCCTCCTCCCCCCGCCCAATGAGACCCCCGTCGAGCGCGAGCGGAGGCTGCAGGCCGAGGCGGACGCCAAGAAGAGGAGCGAGAACATCGACGAGATGATTCGCCAGAACGAGCGCCAGCAGCGCAGGAAGAAGGTCGTCAAGGTCCTGCTCCTCGGCCAGAGCGAAAGCGGAAAGAGCACAACATTGAAACGTGAGTCCGCCCCCGTCTCTCAGATCCCGGAGGAGGTGAGGCAGTATCGGAGGGCGTGCTGTCAATGGCGGTGAAGCGACACGCGTTGAAACGAGTATCCTGCGTTGATTGCTGCAATATATGGCGTTGCAAGATTGTCACTTTCCAAGTCCCCGTGAGTTACCACTGTCTCCGGACGATCCTGTGTATACGCGCATGTGTTCTCATCCGGATGTCATACATACACAGCATTCCAAATGCGCACACATCCTCCGACAAATGGTATTTTTCCTCTGCGATCGCGTGCGCCGCGTCATTGGCTCCAACTGGCCATGGCGATATGAGACGTCCAGCACAGTCTGACGGCATCTTTGGCCCATGGTTCTCCCGGCGATGCTGGGAACAAGCTGGGTGAATCCCCCGGTTTGAACTGGATCAGATGAGAGCGTGTCTCCACCGTTTGAATGACCTGAGGTGTTGTCGCGGGACACACAGCTGACTAAACCTCCGTTGCTGCCTCCTTCACGATCTTTCTGTGCCAGGCCGAGTACTCACTACATTCCTGCCTTAGAGTTCCAGCTACTGCACACTCCTGCCGCCTTCCAGGCGGAGCGAATCGCATGGCGTTTTGTTATCTACCTCAATCTTGTGCGTTCAATCCGGCGGTGAGTCCTTTGTCCCTCTTCCCATTTCTCTACGACTTATCATTTCCCTGTTACCCAGGGTCCTCGAAGCCATTGCGCCTGAGCCAGACTTTGACGGATTCGAGGATGCGGACGATTACGACCCGGTAGGAAATGCGCCAATAATCGATATCTCTGGACGGCCCTCCTCCTCCGCAGGTGGAATCCCCGGTTGGGACGCCTATCGCAGGCGGCTCGCCCCCCTCGCCGAGCTCGAGGCGCGCCTCATCCAGCAGCTCTCCGACCCGGAGGACAACGCCGAGCACGAGGCGACGCACCTGTTCCCGCCCCCGCCCGAGCGGCCCGCCCCGAACGCCCCGGGGCCCTCCAACTACTCCCTCACCTACGTCCAGCCGCCGAGCGGCCGCGCGCGCGCAGCGCCGACCGTCAGGATCCCCGGCGGACGGCACTCGTCGCCGGCGTCGCCGACGTCGCCCGCTGCGCTGAACAACGGGAGCGAGCTCAGCGTGCGCACGGGGTCAAACTGGATGAAGGCGTTCACGCTCGGGAAGCTCCAGAGCCCGAAGAGCGCGCACTCGGGCGAGCTCCATGGGTGGTGGGAGGACCCGGACGACCCCGTGCATGTTCTCAACTACTGTGCGCCCGCCATGGTCGAGCTTTGGCGCGACTCGAAGGTGCAGCAGCGCCTGTGTGAGAAGCGCCTCCGGCTGGAGGAGAGCAGTGGCTTGTGAGTCGACAGTCTATCGGAATAGCCTGAGTACTGAGGCCGCCGGTGCGCAGCTATCTCGATGACATCGAGCGCGTCACAGCCAAGATGTACTTTCCGACAGATGGTTCGTGTACCCCTCATGATACCTTGTACTTCGTGCTAACAATTTCCCGCACATAGCGGACGTCCTGAAAGCGCGGCTGAAGACCACCGGCGTCGTCGAACATGCATTCACTCTCTCCAAGGGCAGCGAGTTCCGTGGCGTCGACTGGAAAATTTACGACGTCGGTGGAGCCCGCAATCAACGGCACGCTTGGGCACCGTATTTCGACGACGGTAACTTGCTCATCATCAGCATAACTGCTCTCTTTGCTCACGACACGTCCAGTCAACGCCATAATTTTCCTGGTTCCCATCAGTGCCTTTGATCAGGTCCTCGCTGAGGTATGTCGTCGACCTCTCGACGAAAGCCCGCCTCACGTTTCATCTCCTAGGATCCGAGGGTCAACCGCCTTGACGACTCCATCCAACTGTGGCAGAACGTAATCTCCAACAAGTTATTGGCCAATGTCAACATCATACTGTTTTTGAACAAATGTGATTTGTTGAAGGTTCGTCTCGCGGGACACAGGCGCACAGCCACATTGACACATGGTGACATATCTGTTACAGGCGAAACTCGATAGCGGTGTGCGGTTGAACCGCTACATGACTTCGTATCGAGACCGTCCGAATGACTACGCCTCGATCTCGAAATGTGCGTTGCCCTTCGCCCTGCCTCCCTTCCTCGCTCACGTGCCGCAGACTTCCACAACAAGTTTGGCGCAATCCATCAAACCTACACACCCAATAAAGAAAGAGACCTGTTTAGTGCGTACTCTGGACGTCGTCCCGCAGCTCGGGCGGTGGCTGACCGTGCCCAAATTCTCCTCTGGTAGTCCATCTCACCTCTGTGACTGACACGCGCAAAACACATACAATCATCTCCAACGGTGCGCCTGTCTTTGTCACCCTCCGAGATCGCGCCGCTGACGGTTGTCTGCTGCGCTCAGTTCGAGACTTTATCCTGACCGGAAACTTGAAATCTTCTTCACTGATGTAACGATCAGGATTGTTGTAACCCCTAACATTTGGGTGCGCTCTACATCCGACCGAGTCGCCGCATGCGCTCAGGCACGCACTTAGCAATATTACTTGTAATGTACGCCATACGCCCGCTTACTGTCTTTGTTTTCGTTCTCGATACCTTACGCTCTCGGTTCACTTCTTGTCTGTTATCCCGGAGGGCGTGCGGCACACCCGCAGGCAATACCCGTGCTTTGCTCTTGCTCTGTATTCTAGCTCCGTTTAGTAGCGGGTGATGCGCTCCACCTGTACAGCAGTCGTTAAAAGGCGAAATGTATTCTTGTACATCACGCGTGGCGGCTGCCCCCGCTCGCCACGTATCGCTGCCCCATCGTCCGGTCATCATCCGGTGGTGCACTCTCGCGTCTGGCCATCTGCCACCACGTCGCCCGAGCAGATCCGCTGGCGCGGACGCTGCGACGACCCGAGAAGTGAGGCACGAGAAGCAAGGCACGCATTAGGCGCGGCAGACTATTCAGTCCGAAGAGAACGACGCCTGCCCTGCGGTCCGCGCTGGTCGTCATCTGCCAAACGCTCCGCGCTGTGCTCGTATCAGCCCGCGAACAAAGAAGGTGATGCGGTGATGCAGGGGCGTGAGTGGCCCGGACTTGCCCGCTCTGCGGAGATGGCGCACCGTGGGCACTTTGGCAGATTGAGTTGGCGTGATTGAGAGGTGGCACAGCCGTCTCTGCCATCTTCGAGGGGGCGTTGCAAGGGAGGGAGGAAAGAGACGTGGATACCGGGAATAAAAGATGCAGAGTTGACGAAATGTCATCGACTAATGGCTTGCATCACGCGAAGGCGATTATGAGCGAGTCCCTCGGGCTGAAAGCATTCAATTTGCGCGCTCCGACTTATATGCACTACTAGAGTACTATCGGCCTGCCGCTCGTTCAAGCTTCAGCTCGACTGCTGATCCCCTCGGAACAGACACTCAATATGGACCACCATATCAACGCCAGCACTGAAGATGCTCCACAGCCTCGGCGCAACACTCAGATCCTGTGCAGTCAGGCGCGAGCACCGCGCCAAGGTCCCGGCACTCTGCACATTGTCGCCCCAAACAGGCCCCCGTTGCCGTCGAAAGTGTCGCTGCCGATGCCTGAAGCTACTGGATGTCTGAAGTTGCAGCCGAGTGAAATCGCTGCGCTCGGATCTTGCACGGCCTGGCGCGCGGCGCTGCAACTGCTGCTGCTGCGAGACGGAGGCGGCGCGGCCGAGCCCGGGATGAGGCCCTCGACGTCGTTGGGCAACCCGCCGAAGATCTTGCCGAGGACATTCAGCGCCTCGTTCGGCGTGAGCCCCTGCGGAAGCATCATGCCGGTGGCCATTGTCACTGCGGCGCAGGCGCGGCGGTCATAATGGTCGTGGAGAAGAATGGCGGCGCACGCCGCGCGGGAAGGCTGCCCCGCTGCTGGGATGAATCATCGCTGCCGAAGAGGTTGCCGACCACGTTGAAGATGTCGGACGCGCAGTTGAGGAATGAACGGATCGTTGAAAGCGAGATCACGGCGCTCGCGGCGTCGAGGGTAGCGCTGCGGCGTGTGTAGTGGAGAGCCTACGGAGATTTGTCAGAGAAGGTATAGATGGACTAGTAGATGTACTAGCGGACGTAGTCTTACATCAAATTGTGCTTCAGGATCGCCTGAACCTTGATGGCGAGCGCAAGATTTGTCTATCCCCGGCGCGCAAAGGATGTCCTCGGCGCGACTGCAGCAAATCATCAGACCATATCCAAGAAGCAAAGGAGGGGAGAAGGCTCACCAAAATGGGAAGCCGAGGACCGTGCTGAGAATGTCTCCGATGACAATGGCATTACAGCCAGACAGCACGGTGGCGGAAGCGCGTGCTAAGTGTCCATTGAGTTCCGCGCTTCATCTGCTCGTCGCGTCTACAAAAGGCATATCGGCATTTGCGACTAGTCAGAAAGGAGTATAGCTCGGCTTACCGGGACAAGAAGCCGGCGATATTGCTCATGATGGGACCAATGCCGATCGCACGATCCCAGAGGAGAGCGCGGAGACCAAGGTTGTGGCGGGCGTGAATGTGGCCGACGCCTGGCGTGCGAAGACCGGCGCACTGCCGGCGGCGGGAGTGGCGAGCGTTAGACCAGCAGCAGCGATGACCGTGATGGAAATAAGGATGGTGGAAGAGCGCATGGTGAATATAGGGTGTAGGCGGAAAGAAAGGAACGGTGGAAGTAAGTGAAGGGGTAAGAAGGCGAAGCGAGTAAAGTAAAGTAGGTTAACAGGCTATAAGCGAGACATCAGGTGCCGGCGCTTCATGGAATAAAAGTAGGAGACATACACCAACCAGCACCTGAAACTGAAGGGGGAAATTGGCTGAACAGAACTGAAGGAACTGGAGAGACTTGCATCGTCCCAGTGCGGTTTTTATATATCCCTCGTCCTCCATTTTCAAGGCCGACCTGAAGCCCATTGAACAGTTGATGACTATGTGCGTTGATAGGGGATTCCACGAGACAGACTGCGCGCCATGTGATCCCAGAAAGGAGATAAACGAACGGAGGCGGCCAAGCTGCCCCTGTTTGATCGACGCACAGCCCCTTATGGATCAGTGTTATGCCTGATGTGGGTGCGAGTGTACATTTCCTGCACGGCGTTTCACCGTGATGGAAGATGCCCATTCCAGTGTGGAAACCAGCGCATCGTGTGAGACACGGCGCGACATTCATCATCGCCTCATGCCGTCGTCCCTCGGCACGCGCAAGGGAGATCGCAGCGTCATCGCATCTACATGTATCAGGTGAAGGAAATGGAAAAAGGTGTTGTATGATTGCAGTGTATAAGGATGTGATACTGAACGCAAGTCAGTCATTGAAGAGATGTAAAGACGGCTGTCTCACCGAGTGGCTGTTCCAGTTTAGGGTAGCAACCAGGGAGCGCGCAAGATGTCGTCCTCGGTTGATGGGGTTAATAACAGAACAAGACAGCCCCTGTAGAGTGGACGAACAGCAAGAAAAGACTGATTCATACCAGGCGCGTATTGCGTGCATCATGTCAAGCACACAGCGGCAGAGACCTTCCAAATCGAGACATTCGTTGCGGAACATATGCACGTGACCAGAATCATCCAGATCGGCGACGGGCGCGTCGGCGTTTGCGCGATCGCATCGCACCGCATGCTGTCCGCCCTCCCCGCTCGTCGCGTCCTCAGCACCTTCACTCGCTCGTCCGCCCGCAGCGCTCTCTGCACTCGCACAGTTGTCCCGCTCGCATTCCGCGCAGAACCAGCGTTCTCCAGTCTGTCAAGCCGTACGATGTCTTCCACGACCACGCACCCGTCGCTGTCTGTCGTCTCATCTACCAGTAAGTATGCTGCGCGGTCGCAGACATGGACCCTTATCTCAGAACAAGTAACTCAAATGTACTGTTGATAGATGCACCTGCAGCGGTGGGACCGTACTCCCAGGCCATTCGCACGGGCAACCTCCTCTTCCTGTCTGGCTGCCTCGGCATCGACCCCGCAGTCGGCAAGCTGGTGCGTCATCTTCCTCTTTTTATCCGGCCTGAAGATAGAACGGATCACTTTTTGCGCGTAACAGGTGGAAGGTGGCGTTGAGGCGCAGACAGAGCAGGCGCTCAAGAACATGAAGATTGTTCTCGAGGCGGGCGGCGCGGATTTTAGTCGGGTCGCTAAGACCACTGTGAGTCTAGAATCTTGTCCGAAGTGCTTCTTGATTTGCCATATTGTCTTTTACGTCGCCCTGGAGAAGGTTTGTCCCGCGCTGGCTAGATGTGCTCGCACGCCTTTGACATTTGGTTCCGTATAAGACCTCTTCTATCCATATCGCATCGCTCCCCCTCTCACCTGGCTGTATCTCGTCTCGCTCTCGCTCTCACACCATCCGCATGGTCTACCCCATATGCGATGTCTAACCAGTTCTCGATCTAGGTCTTCCTTGCTTCGATGGACGACTTTGCTGCGGTGAATGCAATCTACGCACGTGTCTTCGGCGACCACAAGCCTGCACGCTCGTGCGTGCAGGTTGCGAGACTTCCGCTCAACGCCCTATTCGAGATTGAGTGCATTGCCAGGTAAGTCATCAAGTCGCTTGTCCTGTTCTGTCGTTCACTATGTCTCGTGCAGTCTGGAGTAGATGCGTGGAATTATCTGAATACTGAAAGGTCAACGTACCGCTCAGAATGCTAGGACTGTATTCAGACGGAACGAATCGTTCGACGCGTTGTAAGATCAGAGCGAGTGTGATTGTCCACACACATTCTCCTTGGGCCAGAGGCAACAACGCATGACATCTTCGTGTCATGTTTTCGATCTTAGTGCATATTTGTGCATCTGAGAGTTCTTGAACAAGCTGAAGAGAAATGAATCTATTTGGATGAAATGGCTGTCACGAATGCTGCGAGTGACCCAGGGTTAGGGTCTACTAGAGAGACGCTTGCACCGTGGGCATCAACGTATGGACCAGGCCAGGTCATGCTGAGTCCAGC
>KV722482.1:0-73657 GCA_001687445.1 Obba rivulosa
CGTACATGGGGAGCTCTAGCTACCTAAATACTACGGTGAGTCGCTATCTACAAAATCAGCACCATCGATGTGCTGTGTCAGAATCCAGGAACAGTTGCTGACGGAGCCTCGTTGTAGGCCTCGTCACGGCAAATCTGTATAGGCGCGCGGTCAGTCTCCAGGACAGAGCGCGTGTTCGTCACACGAACGCTTGCAGAATATTGCCTCGCAAATCGAGATCTGGGAGCGCGCTCACGTGAGGGCTCCCCTTTCGGTCCAGCACGCGTCTCATCCTGCCGTAGAAACTCGACAACATATCCATCCGCCCGAATGCTGAATCAGAATTGCACCTGGGTGATAACAAACCGGCTCCAGTACTGAAGGGCGAATTCGGAGGGAACGCGGCACACGTGTGCCGGATGGCTGCCAATTTGAGGCAGTGTGGCTGAAGGCTGCGTTTCCTAGGGTTCTACGAGTTTCCCGACTCGCTTCAGACATCCTCACTCTTTCACCGAACTCCACCCTCCAGCACTCGTTGTTTACAAAGCTCCTATACCTCTCCCTTGGATACCAGCCAACGAGCACTCTCGCTCAGCACTACGATGTCTACGAACTTGTACGAGGCACTGGGCGTCGACAAGAAGGCCTCACCAGAAGAAAGTGAGCGGTCGGCTGTTCAGGAGCCATGTCTCGTATGGACTAATTCTGTCTCCGTAGTACGAAAGGCATACCGCAAGCGTGCGCTGCAAACGCATCCTGACAGGCTTCCGCCGACCGCAACACCAGAAGAGAAGAAGGCTGCAGAGGAACAGTTCCGCAAGGTCCGTAGATCGGTCGTCTGTCGGCGCGCTTACTCATCCTAGTCTCAGATCAACAATGCATACGAAGTGCTAACAGACGAATCAAATCGCAAGGTATGTGCTCGCTGGTTAACGGTACTCTAGGCTTAAGGACTAATCTGCCTCATTGAAGCTATACGACCGACATGGTGTATGGCCGCCCCCCGAACTCTCAGCGGAACCCGGTCCTCAGCCCAGCAGCGGTTTCCGTCGCAATACTATGGATTCTTTCGGTTCCAATCCTTTCACTTCAGACCCATTCTTTACCTCTGGCTTTGGCTTTGGCCCCCGACAGCACTTTAATTTCACGGACCCATTCGTCTTGTTCAACTCGCTCTTCGGTGACCTCCACAGAGTCTTTGAGGAAGATCGTCTCTTTTCTGAGCCCTTCCCCAGCCCATTCGGCACGCATTCGCCATTTGGGCCGGATCCGTTCGAGCCGACGATGATGTCTCCATTCAGTACCAGATCGCCATTCGGGTCATTCTTCGGACCAGGCCCGAGTTCTCCGCTGCGCGGATTCATGGATGCTACTAGGTCGTCTACGAATACTCGCTCGTACAGCTCGGTGTCGCGTTCGGTCAGCATGAATGGACAGTGGGTCTCACAGAGCAAGATGACACGCACAGTGAATGGTCGCACCGAGACCATTGATAAGCGTCGCGACGCCCAGGTAAATATTTCTTCAAGGTCGCCTTGCGGCCTGATACTGATTCGTGCTTAACAGGGTAATGAACATATCACATACTCCTCACCTGAAGGCGAGCGCTACACTATCAATGGCGTTGAGCAACCCTCTGGCCAATCTATCACTGCTCCACCCTCGCAGCCTCAGGCATCCCAGACGCGCCCCCCGCCTCCGGCCATGATCAACGCACCTCCACCCCCGCCGCAACCACAAGCCGCCCCACCTCAGCCACAGGCATCTAGTTACTATGTTCCTCCCCTTCAGCCACTGGCGTCGAATCATCATACTGCTCCTCAATCACAGCGACAAGCTGACGCATACCCGGGATACAACTATAACGCCCGGCCTGCGAATCAGCAGCACAACTCCCCTTACACACACCCAGCTCAACCCGCTGCCAATTATGCACAGCCTCCACCTCCACCTCCACCACCACCTGCCCCGGCCCAGGCCCCGCCTATGCCCCCGCAGGGCACGTACCCGAATTCTCGCAAGGATTATGACCGGCACAGCAGCAGCAGCCACGGGCACAGCAGTCGCGGTAAGTATCTCTAGCATTCCTGCAAAATGTTAGACGGATGCACTGATCGTGTCCAGAGGTACACGACGCGCCTCGGAGGGACGGCGTCCGCGACGCCCCGAAGGGGGATCGCAGAGGCGGCAGGGACGGCCTCGGAGACAGCAAAGATAGGCACAAGGACTCTGGCAGGGACGGCCGGCGCGAGTCCACGCGCGACCGCCAGCGCGATGTCCTGCGCCGGGAGTACAAGGAGCGCGATTATGCGTACCCCCAGCCCACGATCCCCGCTCCCCCTCCTGAGCCGGACAGACACGCACGCCGCGACGGGAAGGAGCACAAGTGGTGGCGAGGCGGATGGTAAGCGCACTGCCCTGGGCAGGCGCACGTCCCAGCAGTAGCTCGATATCCTCTGACATTTTGTTTTCCTTGGAATTGTGAATAGGATGCGCTCCCTTGTGAAGTTCCTGAAGGGTGGCGTTAGGAGACATCGCGTGCATGCTGGATAGACGACTTTTGGATTCCCCGTAGGTTACGGTGTACCTCATTGCGACTTCCGGACTCTCTTTGTATGGCACTTCGCACATTGTATCGGTACCTCGCGCCTTGTCCTAAGTAGCGCATGCATATGCTGTCGTGTGCTGAGTTACTGGACGTTATCGAGTTTCTTAGGCAGAAGGAGGATCCAATATATATCCAAAGCATGGGACATGCAATAATGCGGTATGTATGGGATATGTATGTTACATGGACGATGCGACCCAAAGAATGACAGTGAAATATGGTATGAATCCCTACAGGCCCTCGAAGAACGACAAATCCTGTGCAGATAGCCCGCTCCCCTTGGCGGGCGCGGCTGGCGTCGGGTTCATTACCGACGGGCCCACAGAATTCGGACGACTCGCCGTCAGGGGCGAGCCAAACAGATCCAGACTCGGCGTCGACTGCATCTGCGCCGGCGGCGGGACGCTGCCCACGCGGGGCGGTATTGGGGCGAGGAACGCTGCATCATGCAGGACGTCGGCGCCCCCTAGGAGGTCGACTTCCGCGTTCATCCCCGCACCGGGCATCGGGATCGCCTCTGGCAGCGGTGACGGCGGCGCAGGCCAGCGCCCCGGCCGCGCCGCGGCGCGCTCCATCAAAGTGAGCGTGTGCTGGCGATCTGCCTTCCTGCGCTCCTGGATCGATGAGCTACGTTGCAGGGTCGACGGGCCCGCTGGCTGGGATTGCTGCTGCTGCACGGGCGGTGGTTTGTGCTGCTGCGCCGGCGGCTCTGGTGGCTTGAGCGGGAGGATGGATCCTGGGCTCTTTGACGGCGGACGTGGCGGCGACGGCGAGGGCAGCGGAGACCAGGGGGGAGTGGATGCCTCGAACCCGGACGTTCTGTCCGGGGTAAGGAAGCCGTGGTCTGAGCTGAAGCTGAAGCTGACGTCGAAGGGCTGGGTGGATGGCGGCTCGGCGGGGGATGGCCCGGACGAGTGGAACTCTGAGAATTCGTCGTCGTCGAATGTGTCGAGAGTGGGGGCACGCGGAGGCGGGGCTAGCTTGTCAGTATTCCGAGAAGTCGAGGGTGGTGACGGTGCTGTCAAGGGAGGGAGGGAGAAACGAGAGGGCTGTTGCCGAGAGTGGTTCGCGGCTGGGAATGTCATCTGCACTCTCGGTTGCGTCGGCGAGGGGCGCATGAGAGGCGCCATCGAGAGTGACGATCGCGAGGTCGCTACTGGCGACGAGTAGAAGTCGGAGAACTCGTCTTCATCGAGGGACTTCTTGGAGTTGAAGGACGATAGCAGCGACGTGGACTGATGTGGCGAAATTGCCGAGTCTGGGGTCAGTACATCCGCATACGCGAAAGGCACAGCAGAGTTGATCCGTGGCTGTGGCTTGGGTGCCGGTGGTGGAGGCAGCGCAAATGATGCCAGATTGCGAGCGGATGCCGTGATAGATTGCTGCACATGTGGATACAGCTCTGCGAGCGGGCGGGATGATGAGGGCGAGATTGGTGAAGTCGGCGAGATACTTGGCACTTGCGAAGTCGACGACATCGCAGAGGTCGGGCGTGAACCCGCAGGCGACCTGGAGGGCGGAGGGGGAAGGGTGATAGGAGAGGGGAGTTTCGGTCTCGAAGAACCTGTAGAATTTGCCGGGGAGATAGGCGTGTGAGGTCGTGACGAAGGCGGAGGGGGGAGAAGCGGAGGCTGGGATGCGGGACGATCGAGGGCAGAGCCAATGAAGGAGAGCGGTACAGGACTCGAGGATCGTGATTCGGGTTTAAGAGAAGCTCCTGGTGCGAGCGACTGCACTGAAAGTACCGGAGGCGGGATAATCATCGGCTGGAGAGCGGACGTGTTACTCCGCGAAGACAGTGGCAGTGTCAGTGGAGCATGTGCCTCCGCATCCTCATTTACCGACGCCCCAAAGAACGCGTCGAAGTCATCGTCCAACTGCGGCGCGGCTTGCGGCTCTTGAATTAGGGCTGTTGCCTTCGACGATGGCGCTGCTAGTGGTGGTGGTGGTGGTGGCGGCGGTGGCAGAATTGGGGGGAGCGGCGGCGATTTCATAGCACTGAGCTGCTTCAGTGCTTCGACAGCATCGTCTGCGTCATCGTGCGCGCTCGGGACGATGTCTGACAGAAATTCGAGGTCATCCGACGAGAGCGCGAGCGAGTGCCGTGAGTTGTGTCCACTAGGCGTGCTGCTGCGCCGCGAGAAGCGATTGAGGAAGCGCGAGACGGCCGATGGCGCTGCTGCGGGCGGTGTTGGTATTCGCTCGGGAATGGGGTCGGGGGCGATCGCATATGAAGACATCTGCGGAGCGGCCGGAGTAGGGAGCGGCGACGTTGACGAAGAAGAAATCTTGTCTGTACTGGAGCCTATGGACGGTTTTGCGCTGTCCATGCTACCACTTCTCGAGTGCGTGATGTTGACACTCGGGGAAGGACTTGACGTTCGCGCAGCCGGCGTCGAACTAGGTTGCTCCTTTGCCTCGGGGGACAAGCTTGATGTTTCAGGCACTGTGGATGTCCTCCGCCCCCAGAACGAAAAGAGGCGTCCGCCCGCCTTATTCCTGTTCGCATCTGCCGATGCGGATGTGGCAGGCTCCTTCTCGAGGATACGCCAGCCTACGGGAACGACATCTTCTTCGACGGTCTCCTTGCGTTCCTTTACCGAAACTTCCCATGCGATAGAGCCCTTTGCGGCGAGGTAATGCGACATGGGGCTGCCTTTCGTCAAAGGAAGATTCTTCGTAAGTCGGACAGAAGTAGCCATCTTCTTGGCAATGGCTGTTTTGCGGAATTGAACTGGTGGCTGTAGGCTGAGGGGCGGCAGTAAAGTGTTTACATATGCTTCTCTGGGAGAATCAAATTCGAGAAGCGAGATGTAAATATGAATTTGCCATCGCAGGACGTTATTGGCACTTACAATCCGTCCACGCCCTCGAGACCACTACGCCAGTTATCCCTCCACGTATCCTTACCGGTACTGCTCTCTCCCTGCTTGCCTGCATCGCCATCTTTCACCTTAGATTCGGGCCAGGCCTCGCGAACGAACTCATCGCATTGCGCAAGTATGGTCGCAAGCAGCTCCGGCGGCTGGAGAATACATTGATATTAGCTATTACCAGTACTACATCTGGACAGAATCCTGACGTACAACTCGACGATCCTGCTTCGCCTTCTGCTGCCTTGCGGCCTCCCATTCGTCTAAAGGCTCTGTCTCCTGCGACGCTTGCGCTTCGCTGTCCGCGCTCGCCCATGGAGAGCTCCAGGCGTCCTCTGCGAAATCTTTCTGAGAAAAGGCAGACGCCGGCTGTTCGGCGGTGAATCCGGACGTAAACGTTCCGAAGGCGTCAGGACTGTCAGGCGGGGTGGGTATGGAGTCCTTGGGAATGAACATGGGAGACCCCGAGCGAACGGGTGGTGATAATTCACGCTCAGCGGTATGTAGATCGATATCGAGCGTAGGCGTAGCAGGTCTTTCAGACACAGGTGATGCGAGCGCATCGTCTCCTTCCGGTGGCGAGGGCGAAGGCTCAGGTTCCGGAGGTTTTGCGATCTGTATGTCCTCGTACGTGCTCGTTTTCCAGGCAAGATCAGGCTCGGCTTGGGTCCAGGAGAAGCCCGCAGACTCTGACGGTTCATCCCATCGGATATCTGCACCAGTCGCCCAGGAAGGTGCTGCAAGGTCTGCCTCCTCGTCGTGAGAAGTTACCGAGAGCTTCGGGGCAGTCCACGCAGATGCACCGGTGAACGGAGCATCGGATTCGTTGGTTGTACTCCATGCATTCTGATACAGGTCGTCCATCGAGCAAGACGAGGAGAACACATAGGGAGTTGACACGAAACCTGAGTCGGGCGAGACACCGAGTCCCGATGTGAGCACAAGCGCCCGTCCGAATCGGTGACCGTGGCGACTCGCGTCGCGTGGCAAACGCGTGGGAGCAGTCAGCGATCGCGCGAGTGCTCTCCTTGGACCTGCTCGCGTTCATCGTTTCGCTTTCTTGCCCGAGCACAATGCAAAAGAACTGCACTGGATATATCTCTATGCCGTGTCCCTGATTGCCATTTTCCAGTGAAGCTCAAGATTTATGCACATAACCAAGTGGTCGAAGTATGCGGGATCCCCTTAGGACGTATATTCAACATACCCTACGAACTGCTGGCGCGGAAGACAATGTAGATGAGCGGTGGGAGACCAGCACAGGCTTATGGCGGAACATCGTCGCCGTGCGGCCTTCCTTTGCTTGATGCAAATTTAGGCACTTGCCTCCCATACAGGGGCGCTCCGTGCTGCGGCCCATCTCCTCGTGGAAAGAGGCTCGCCCAAGTCGCCCGTGTCGTCTTTCGCACTCCAGCTATGATGACAGCATGACGACAATGGTGGACAGGATTGGAGTGCCATGAGGGCGTCGTTCGCGCAGATCAGGTTTGTGTCGGGCGTAGCACAGAGATGTGAAAGTCCCAAGGGTCCTTGCGATCAGCTCGTTGTAGATTGATGATGAGAAGTCGAGTAGCACGTCCGTAATTGTTCGCAATTGGAGCAGTGCAGCGTCGAGGCGAACGCTCGGCGGGGAACACGAGGCGTGGTGTTTGTCGAAATCAGGGACATGGCCGCATTGACGCCGGCGGCCTGTGTGTCGAGTTGCGCTCTCGTCTCGACTTCATACATACCCTCTTTCGGCCACCTTCAACCATGGACGCCTCCGCCCTCGAGAGGAGCATTCTCGAATGGGGCGAGGGCGACGTGCACGCATGGTTTACTCGACTCGGCCTCCCCCAGTACGAGGCGCAGATCAGAGGTGCGTCCCCGCAGCCGCTCGTCACCACAGGAACGTTCTTACCTCCGCGCAGAGCACAACATCTCTGGCGACGTCCTCTGTCTCCTCGACGCCGACGGCCTCAAGGAGATCGGCATCTCCACCATCGGTCAACGGCTCGCCATTCTGAAAGGCGTTTACAACATCAAGCTCGCGCAACATGTTCCTATCGAGTCCGACCACTACGTCCCTCCTTGTGAGACCTTACGTCCATGACCGTATGCTAACACTTATGCTTGCACCAGCCGAGGCGGAGGAAAGGCAGGAGCACTTAAATGTGGATCGACTATACGACTTGCTGCGGGATCAGAGTGCGTACTCCTCTGGCAATGCACTGTCCTACGCTCACTGCTTGTGTCAAGACGAGCGACTACGTCTGCTGGAAGAAGACAACCGGCGTCTCAGCGAGAGCCTACATTCATGTCTTGAAGACATCAACTCAATACGGTCTGCGACCCGACCTAATACCGTACGTCGACCGCCCTTGTACTCCTGTCATGAACTTATCCGGCTGCAGAACGAGACAGACAGCCCAATCGGACGGCAACACTCCTTCAAATGGGCCTCCTTTGTCAAACCATCACGTTCACCTACCAAGCCCGGTCCGGACGTTGTCGAGTCGCCGCAACCCTCACCAAATCGCCTTGAACACGAGGTCAATTCTGCCAGCTCGCGCAGTACTGGCTCTTCCGACAAGACACGAGTCCACCAAGCGGCGACCCCCCACGAGTCCTCGTCGAGCGGCCACGCAGGCTCGAGCTCGGGTGCAAGTTCACAGCAACAGCATTCAAGCTCAAGCTCAAGCGTGCCCAAACCGACGCGGCAGGACAGCTCCGATAACCTCAAGAGCTTCAAAGTCAGCCTGGACGACCCAGCGTGGAAAGTCCTCCCGGCCGCGCTGAAGAAGTACAAGATCAACAATGATGACTGGCAGAACTATGCAATGTTCATCTGTTACGGGTCTCCAGGTACGTCCCGTGGCTGATTGATACGTCCTGGTCCACCCTTATATAGACTCAACTGCAGGGAACCGCATTGAGCGCTGTCTGAGCTACGACGAAAAGCCGTTGTTGCTCTTCCAGAAGCTCAAGGACGCCAAGAAGAACCCGGTCTTCATGCTCAAGCACATCAAAGACATCCGCTCGCCCATCGCCGTCGCGCAGCAGAAGCAAGCAGCGCGCAAAGCCTCGGGCGACCCGTCCAAGTCGCCACCGACGGGCACTGCGTCCGTCGCCCAGGGCCAGGCCGCACAGGACGCGCGCTCGCGCCCGCCGAAGCTGCAGGTCGATAGCCACTCGAGTGCGAGCGCCGCGGCGCCCGCCCCAATGACGGGTGTGCCGAACGCGCAGTCGGGCTGGCCCGAGCTGATGTCGCCCGCGGTGGAGGCGAAGGAGCGCAGCGAGGAGCTCGGAGGGGACGGCGGGAAGGGCGCAGGCGCAGGTGCGGCAGACGGCGTGGCGGATGCGAGTGCACAGCCGACGGTGCGGGAGATCCCGCCATCGACGGGTGTCTCGTACGCTGTGGCGATATACCCATACATGGCGGAGCAGGAGGACGAGTTCGACGTCGTTGTGTGCGTATCCGTCGTTCTGCTTCTCCGACGGTTCTGTGGTGCTGACACCTTCTCCACCCGTAGCGGCGACACGTTCATCATCCTCTCGCGTGCGCGCGGCTGGTGGGTCGTGCAGCGCGACCCGGCGGGGTCCGGGACGGTCGAGCCAGACTCAAGCAAGCAGGGTTGGGTACCCGCGGGGTGCCTGCTCGAGACGAACGTGCCAGTCGCCTCCGCGATCGCGGAGGCAACTGCGCGGGGTAACGAGCCATCGCCCGCAGGCACGACGCCAATTTTGCCGCTGAGCATCTTGTCGACGAGCTTCCCTGGCATTGCGCTCATGGACTACAAGAAGAAGGGCGAGGAGGAGCTCGACCTTGCGAAAGACGATAACTTGCGAGTATTCAAGCGGTATAACCATTGGTCCTACGTATGTCGTTCTTTGAGGTATATGGATGTAGTTTACTGATGTGTGCGTGCAGGCTGTCAAGGAAGAATCGGGTGAACGGGGCTGGGTGCCGGTTAGTATCTGCTGTGCAAACGGTCATGCGTGGTATTGATAGCCTGCTGTTTGATCCAGTCGTGGTACATCGGCAAGGTGCCAACACCACCTGGGGCTCCCCAAACACCAAGTACAAGTGGTCCATCTCATGGGTTGTCAGTGGCGTATGGCGAGAGCGACTCACAATATGCACCTGCCGGCAGCACCAGCCAACAACCGCAGGTGTCACCAATGTCTTCTGCGTTCCCACCAATGCAGACGCGTTCTGCCGCAGCCGCCGTGGTCTGAGCGGCCCTTCTCTTCTCACAGTTGCGACCTACGAGCCGCACCGTACCCTCGTTCATCCTCGTCTACAAGGTTCCACCCGATCTACATGCCATCTCTTCCGGTCCTTGCGCCATGACCGCCACGTCTATCTCTTCTTCTCTTCGTTTTCTGTTGCTATGCGCCCTGTGTATACTTCCACCGCTCGCTAATTATTTTGGACTCGCCTTGCTTTCGTCGTTCATTGACCTGTTCGCATTCGGCACGCATGTGGCATTGGCTTCTGGCACCACGGATCGTCTTTCGTTGTTTGCTGTATTCTGGTTTGGCGGCCCCGAGGGGCGTGGCCGTGCGTTTTTCTATGGTACGGAGTGTTCACGTATACGTAGACGGTAGCACACATCCTGTCTGTTTCGGTATCGCGTTTCCCCTTTCAGGCATGGCTCGAGAACTACGTGATGCTATTTTGTGTCGGCTGCCGTGTGCCAACAATCACAATAAATCGACCCTCTGCGGGTTGACGACGACGAGTGTGCGCGGCAAACGCATGTGCATCCTCTGTACGGACTGACGTCATGGATGCTTCCGAATAGTACCATCTCAACTCTCAGGTCTACATGTCGACTCTCTACCCTCCATGTGCATGATTCCTAGCGGTTGCCAATATTTCACTTCAAATTCGGTGGTGGATTAACCCCCCCTGCCAGTGGCAGCCAATTCCATCCGGTGCATGTCAGGTAAGCTGGTGACAATTCAGTCGACAATATGTCAGCTCATCGCAGCTAGATTCCGCTTGACCCAGCTCTCCGTTTCGTTCGCTATATAGACCGGACTGTATCTTCGAGACGGCAAATATGCCGCTAATCTTCCGCAGACTGTTCGGCCAAACGGATCACTTCGCTCCTCACTCGTACTCCGGGTTCGAAGGCTACTACTGCAGGACACAGCTCGAGGATGGCGGCACTCTTGCTGTCATCTTCTGCTCTGTTTACGGAGCAAAGTACCGCAACAAATACATACATGCGTCTTATACCCCGCTCGAGCCGTGTCCCGAAATTGGATTCAAATACGATTGGTACCCGGAGTATTTCCACTTGGAAGTCGGAGAGCCGGCTCCGGACGGCACCAGGCCATTCTCCATCGATGCCCCGGGATTCGGGAGAATGGAGGTCACCCCTTCATCGACGAAAATCGTACTCTTTGTCCTCGAGGAACAGCTCAAGCTCGAGGTCGAGCTGACAGACCGAGTGCCCTGGTCGGCATCGGACCCTCTCGCGGGGCCCATGGGCTCCTTTGCGCGCCTCTCCCGCATACAGCCTCTCAACTGGCATGTCTACTCCACCGCCAGCACCGCGCAATACGCCATTGTGCACGGCGGCCACACCCGCAGCGGCACGGGCGTCGCGCACCTGGAGAAGAACTGGGGCAGGACCTTCCCGGCCGGGTGGATCTGGAGTCAGACGTTCGGTGCGGAGGAGCGGCGGCTGTGCCTTGCGGGGGGGAGGGCGCTGCCGGGGATCCAGGCGTATCTCGTCGGCTACCGCTCCCCGTCGCTCGCCTGGGACTTCCGGCCCCCCGCAACGGCGTTCTTCAGCGGGAGCAAGGGTTCACCGACTATCCGCGTGCGGCACGACTGTCGTGCGGGGATATTCTCGCTGCGGATCAAGGTCCTCACGCGGATGCTCGTCGTGGAGATCGAGGCGTCCCCCGACTCGTTCGTGGGGATGTCGTGCCCACTCAAGGACGGACATCAGCCCAACTATGCGTTCGAGAGCTTCAGCGCGAAGGTCCGTGTTGAAGCGTGGACGCGTAGATGGCCCTGGAATGATTGGGAATGCGTGGAGAAAGGCTTCTGCGGCGAGTCATCTGCCGCACTGGAGTTCGGGGGCTCATTTTCTCACTTGGTTAAGACGGACGAACCCTCGCAGCTGTACCAGTTTCTGCGGCGCCCGCGTAAACAGGTGGAGGGGCCAGTTGCTGTATAGACCGTACTTGTAGATCAGGCATACCGAGCACGCAGCCATAGAACTGGATGGACTGCTCACATCCAGCAGTCGGCATCTATCCTATTGAGTAAAATCATACATGTTAACTAATCAACCAAATACCGCCAGACGCGAATAGTGCGGGCTACGCAGTCCGTCTGACGAGAGTCCGCGCCTGCCGCCGTATCACCCGTCCAACTACAGCCAAACCTGATACCACTCACGACCCATCTACTCCTGCGATCGTTCATCGTCGGACGAGTCAAAGGTGTACCCCTCATCCTCCTCGACATACTCGTCTTCCTGCATTGACTCTTTCAACTGTGTGCGTAGATCAGATGATGCATTACGACTGGGACAGAAGGGGTATGTACTGACCATCTCCAGGAGCTCGTGGCACTCGTTCAAGTGGGCCATGACCATGCCCTGCCCTTCGGGAATCGATCCATCTACGCCGACGAATTTACCATCTCTCCGCATGGAATCTATCTGGTGCAGCGCGAGCTGATACGGGTAGAGGTCTCTCGGACTGAATGGTCCCCCATACTTCAGCACTTCATTGAGACATTTCTTCACTGTGGAAAGCTTATTCGCCTACGACACATGATATCAGTTTTGGCTATTCTCTGCGCAGGGACGAAGGTACGCACGATGGGCATGAGTTCCTCCGACACAGGCTCGCTGGAGGAGAGCAGCCGGTAGATCAGCCCATAGCACCGTCGCAGGAGATAGAGGAGAACCTGAGACAACGGGTCAGTGCTCGACTGAGGATGAGCGCGGAGAAACTAAACGTACGTATTGCCCGGCCGGCCGGTTGCCCTCCGAGTCCATAAACTTCCCGTCTACACGCATCTTGTCGATCTCTTGCAGACTCAGGCTGTAGTTCCACAAATCCGTCTCGCGAAGGCTCCATCGGTGGGTCAGGACCTGCCATGTACGTCGATCAATGCCCATGTGTGCGGAACGAGGTATCAAAGCTAATCACCAGGCTCTCGAGCTCCTTCCTGATCTCGCTTAGGCGGTCGTATATCGGCTTGAGCGACGATGCGACGTTCTTGGACTCGTCCTGCGCGCGGATCTCTTGCACAATCTCAAAGCATTCCTCGAGTAGAGAAGAGCAGATCGCTTGCGAGGCGGGCACCATGCCTCCTGGACCGAGGAACTTGCCGTCCACACGCTTCCTGAGTACCAAAGCCGAGGTGGTACATTGACATATTTGTACGTGTGCGAGATACAGTAGCACAGATCAGATGACACGAGAAAAGATCATCCAGAGTAAGATGCCGGGGAAACGAAAAGAGACTCTGGAAGTGAATAACGGTCAACCTATACCTATGAGCGAACGGAATACTCAACGAGTCTATCTTCCGAAGTTCCTCTTGTATAGGCTTGAGCTCTGCCTTGACGCGAAGCACGTCCTTCTCTCTCGGCAAAACTTCGGCTTTGGGCGTGCTTTCATTTGTTGGCGTTTTCGCCTCTGACTCGGCGTCCGGTGTTGAAACTGGCTCCGGTATAGGAATGCCCGTAGGCACACCCTCCTGCGCCATCAGCCTCACAGCAGGTGGGATTGCAATCGCAGGCTCTAACGCAGCTCTCTCGTTGGCTGCAGCTCCTCTAGCAGCCTCCTTCGCCGCAAGTGCGACTAGCTGTCGCCGAATGGTTACGAGACGCTCATGTATCGGAATCAATTCCGGGGAGAGCACAGCTAGAGAATCCTGCAATTCCCGAAGAATGTTATCTGTTCAGGGTCGCAGGATATCAATTGAATGACGGTCCGAGACCAACGAGAATACGTACCGCAATCATTGAGCTGTCTTTCAAGCAGCTTGGTCATGGCGACGGGGTGTTTCCCGCTCTCGACATCATGCTGGAGAATCTGCCTATGAGCAGATATCAAGTCAGTGATCGTGCTACGGATTAGAGGCGCTGACAATGACAGGTGGAAACCTCGTCACAAAAGTTCTAACCTATCTGGTGATGAGTCAAATTCCCGGAATGCATACTCGCCGTGCATGATATCCGCACAATGACGTAGTAAGTCCAGCCACAACCGCAGACAGGTCAAACAAGTGACAGCACAAGCAACACGCACCGTAATTCAGACAGCCGTCGATGGAAGGGCGCAAGGTCGGACTCATTGTAAATGCCTGATTCGTTCATGTGGTCGAGTATTTGCTGTCGCAAGACGTGCATAAGTACAGCCCGGTGAGAATACCAAGCGAGGAGATCGAAACATCGGACGGCTATATATGCGAAATTGGGTACCGAAGTCCGGGATTGCCGAGGAAACGGTGGAGCAAGAAGATAAACAGTGTGACCGGAACCATACTCTAGACATAGTGTCTCCGACATGTCTCGTAAGAGTGGCCCCGATAGTACACGGACGAGACACGGCGGGATCAATGGTGCAGTTCCTATCCGCGCCAAGAAGCAGGACGAATACGGTATGAGGACCCTCCCGTACCGACGATCTCCCATTTCAGGCGGGAGTGTTCGGGAGCGAGCACGCCAACTGGTACACATGAGACAATACTCCGGCCATGATGAGAGCATAAGAAGACAGTGCGAATAAGGGCCGAGATTTGGGGTGATGACATTCATAGCGCCGCAGCTAGAGTACCCCCTCTCTGCCACACACTCGGAACTCCGGAACGAAGCTGCTTCAAGGAAAGCTTATCCTTGCGGTGCAGGCTGAACTCCATCCGAACCCTAAAAGTCGCGCTGTCTTCCAAAGGTCCAGCCAGTATGCTCCCCGGAGAAGTTCCAGGGCGCCCACACGACAAGGATAAAAACGGGCCGGGGGGAGAGATCATACATGAGAAGCTACTCACCCGCATGCTCGCTATCTGGCTGTAGGTGGCTGGGCATTCCCTCGTCCTCCCGATAGTCAAGAAGAACAGGGAGAGGAGGTTGAACACGTCGGCGAGAGTCGTGTCGAGACGATTACTGTAGGCGGTGTGATCATCGCGGACTTCGTTCAGACGGGTTACTGTCAATCATTAGGCAATAGGAGCGATAGTTAGAAGGGCGTAAATAGCGCGGATCCAGCCAGACAGGTGAGACCATCGTGGGGGTAGTACGGCATCAGCAAAAACAACGCATCCGTGAGGTACGTCCCGCAAATCGCAGATAAAGTGCGCACCTTGTTTGACTATAGCTCGGTACAGCGAGTCGACCTCCGAAGCCTTGATGTACTCGCCTCTGTCCTTCTTCAGAGCAGTTAGGCGATTGCGGATACTAAGCGAGGCATCACGGCACATCAGTGAGAATCTCATATCCCGTATTCCGTCCGCGAAATCACGTACTTGACGACTGCCTCGAGGATGGGTAATTCTAGACGCACAGCGAGATCAGTCCCGACCCAGGTTGGGTTTGCACAATCTCATCCGCACCTTCCTGTGCTACCGGAGCGGTCATCGTGTCTTCGTGATCTGGTGGAAAAAGAGTGTCGTGGGTGAGTGTGCGCTGCTGAACGTCGTAGCCAATGTCTAGACCGTCGCGGTCGTCGCTGAGGTCGATGTGCGGTGGCTGCCGTTGCCGGACGAATGACTAGGGTCTGGGATAAGCGCTCACGCAAGCGAGACGTGACGATCGCGACACGTGGCAGCCACGTGAATACATTGCTACAAGCGGAGAATGTTCCCACGGCTGATACTTTATCTATCTCAGCTGTCCTTGCCCAGAACAGCCACCACAACCCTCCGACCGCCGACTCGCCTGCACCTACGACCATCCATCATGGACAGAATCAAGGAGGTATGTAACCTCTGTACACGCGTCGATGAGGCTGATGTGGACGCAACTGCGCCGATCACACTATTAGCGCCTCCAATCCCTCCGCCAGGAGGCTGACAACGCTGTCGCCCGCGCCGAGGAGGCGGAGGCGAAGAACAAGAAGCTGGAGCAGGTTATCCTCGAGAAGGATCAGGAGATTACCTCCCTGAACCACAAGCTGTCCGTGATGGATGGCGATCTCGAGAAGGCGGAGAGCAAGCTCGCGGAGGCGAAGGCTGCGCAGGAGGAAGGTGACCAGAGCAAGAGCCAGAACGAGGCGCTGCAGCGGAAGATCCAGCTGCTGGAGGAGGAGTTGGATGCTGCGGACAAGAACCTAAAGGATGCGATGGAGAAGTACGTGATCCCCGGGTGCTGCAACTGACATGTCACTGACGGGCGCGCTGCGCGTCCAGGCTGAGACAGGTCGATGTCAAGGCGGAGCATTTCGAGCGACAGGTCCAGCGGGTCGAGCAAGAGCGCGATCAGTGGGAGAAGAAGTACGAGGTACGTGTCGTCGCATGTTCTGGTGTGCTTTGCGTACAGTGCACCCGTCTTACTCTCGCTGATCGAATCTCCATCGCTTTCGTATCACTGATCACTCGTTCGCCTGACAGGAAGCACAAACGAAGTATCGCGAGTCTCAGGCACAATTGGACGAGCTGGTGGCGAGCATGGAAGGACTCTAATCTGCATCTCCCGTTTCATTGTACATTCCGCAATATGGCTGCGCATGCGGCTCTCCCACACCCGATATCCCTTCATAATCTCACCGTGATGACCACATAGGTACTCGTGCGTATGCTGCTTCTGAGAACTTCCTGATTCTGTAGTCTCGTCGAGTAATTGCAATTGGAAATGGAAACCATCGTCGATCGAGTTCATTAATCGAAATCATGGGTTAACTGATACTGAATATGTTCTGCAACTCACAACATCTCCATCCTACCAATACATCTGGGACACAGTTGGGGATACAACGACACGGATTCTACACGCGACAACATCTGACAGCCATTCTTACTCCTTAAGCCTTATCCTTATCCTCGGCGAAGTTCAAGGACACGGAGTTGACGCAGTGGCGTTCGTCCGCTAGTATTGACCATTCAGCAAGGACACAGCGTGACACACGAGACTAGCTCACTCGGAGTGGAGAAGCCTTCACCCTTGAAGACGTGTCCGAGGTGACCTCCGCAAGCCGCGCAGGTAATCTCTGTGCGTGTCATGCCACGCGAGCGATCCTCTTGGCGGATGACTGCGCCAGGGATGGCTGAAGGACAAGTACGCTGTGAGCCTGATTCCCAGTTACGATGATCACACCAACTCACCATCAAAGAACGCAGGCCAGCCGCAGCCGCTGTCGAATTTGGTCGTGCTCTTGTAGAGCGGCGTACCACATCCGGCACAGGTGTATATACCCTGGCCCTCATATTTCTCGTACTGTCCGGTGCCCGGAGCCTCTGTGCCCTTCTGGCGCAGGATGCGGAACTGATCAAGCGACGCAACAAGTTAGATTCATCACATTCGGGTTCCAAATCGCACCGATAGCAAAGTATGCACCTGCTCTGGCGAGAGAATTAAGCGCCATTCACTATCGCTCTTCTCGACCTTGGGGGTAGACATTTCGTACACTCTTGTGAAGTGGAAGTTCCGGAGCTGAGCTGCGGGTGAGCACGCAGATAAAACTTGGACGGTGCGGAGTGAGACTGAAGTCCTCGGTATGTGATACCAGCGCGACTTTATAGCAGCAGATGCGAAGCAGATCGCAGGAGATGAGAAGAGCCTCATAGCCTCATTCCGCACAGGATGATGCGAGCACCCACGGAGGCTTGCAAGCAAATCACATGACGATCGCCCGGGAGGTCTAAATCTGGCTCAGTCTCTGTTACTCTGATCTCTTTCGTACGAAGCACTGCGGCTTTACACCGCTCCTGTCGTCGCGCTCCTAAGCATTGTTCATCTCGCACATGGGACTTCACCACGAAACATCCAGGTCACGAAGGAGGGAGCTGAGGATGACTTCATCCCTGATTTCGTGCAACCAAATTAGGCAGTTCAGCTGACGTTCGGGAATTGCCGAGTCAACCAAACTCCTGCCTGAGGTTTTCTCTCCCTCTCTCCCTGACTTGCATCGACGCTCACTGGCATGCTGTCTGTTCGCAATAAACGTCCCTGACAACAATTCCGCTTGATTGTGCTCCTGTATGCGATTATCATCTTACTTGGTACTTGCAGCCCGCCGTGTATATCTACGTCTTGTACGAACATCCCATCGTTGAGGCGTTAAACAACACGGCAAGAACACTAGAATATCTCTCTCGTCCTAGCAGAACGTCTACCCTGGGTTTCTCACCGGGCTGATGCTTTGAACGGACGGGACATTTCTTTCCCCAAACACTCTCATCATGATCTTGATATAGTCTCCGACTTCTGGGCGTTGAGCTCAGTGAATCCTGTATTGCGTGTAAACTACCTAGACGTACTTTGATCAATGAATAATTCTCATACCGCGATTCACTTCTGGAGTGAGCCGCAAGGTGCAGCCAAAATTTGAGAATTATGGCGGCAGCCCTTTAGACATACGAAATCACGTACTTCAGAGCACCATGTCTCTCCCACTAAACTAGTATGCAGAATTTGTTCGATAGTCCTTCGGGACGCGTAGGAGCAACACCTTGCACAAAATGTATGCAGGATGATATCTCTTGAGTTCGTGAAACGCATCGGTGAATCATACAGACAACGCAAAGCTAGAACACTCATTTCATTATGACACATGACCTCGCGATGACCCACCTGAAGGAGGAAATGGTAGCAAAAAGAAGCATAAATATTGAGACCCGTAGGTCTACCACTCCGGGAAAGCGTGTCATCCTTGTGCAGGGGCCATGCTAATCTTCTCTGTATCGTTCCAATTTTTTCGTATGTCACCCCGAAGGGGACAACATAAGGTATGGAGCCAGCTGGCTGCCCAGCGCGCTTTTGCATTTCGTTCACGTCGCGGGTTGCAGATTCTTGGTCATACTTCTCCATCACGTGTCACAGGCGCGTCGGCGGCGCTTCCTGCTCACTGCATTTTGGACGCGACGGTCTCAGTCGCGGTCAGCCTTCTCGATCGTGTCTCGCGTCGACGAGCAATTCAAGGTAATGAAACCCGCTGAGTCCAAACCACCTTATTCATTTACAGGAGCAGTCAGCCTCAGAATGCGTCACGGCTGGTTCCGGAGCACTGGCTGGCGAGCACTATAAAGACGGAGGTACGTTCCTTGGCTCTTCATTTCCACCTTGACCTCCTTCTTCCACTACTCCCTTCCTCGACCCCGGAGGTCTATCCTTGCTTTCTATATTGCACCTTTATTGCCTGTTTAGCTTTTATCAAACGACTGTGTCGTTGCAGCATTCCTTTCCATACCCTCACCTATCTAGTTCCATCTTTGCTTCCATCGTCGCCATGATTGTACTCACTCCTCGCTTCACCCTCTTGGCTGCTCTTTCGTCTCTCGCTGCCATATCTCTTATTCCAACCCCTGCCGAGGGTGCGGCCGTTCAGGCTCGGCACTCTCACTCGGTGTCAGCCTCTGCCGCCTCCCAAAACTCCACGTCTTTGCATCATGCGCACTCTCATACCGGTACTGTGACGCGGTCTGACAATCCTTCGGCTACATCGTCGGAATCTCAGAAATCCGACCGCAAGCATGATCACGCTGAGCCTACGATCCGCATCCTTCCTGGACCAAACGCCGAGATAGTATACGCGCAGGATGAGGACAGTGACATGGAGAAGCATATACAGGGCAAGGTAAACTTCACAATAATTTTCGATGTTCCCTAGATTGACCTATTTATGCTTACCAGAGAGCGGGATGGCACCCTATGCGTGAAGCACTTCGCGCCGGAGAGATCTGGTTCGGTACTCTTCCTCATGCGCGCGACGTCGGCAGCGAGCCCGCAGTCTCCATCTCCGGCACGGACAGCTCGGTCACCGTCGATGGTGTCGCATATGGCAACCGGCGCCGCTCCCCTTCCCCGCATCATCGTCACGAGGAGATCATCGTGAAGGGCGATCATGACCACGTCAACGTCCAGGGTCGTCCTCCACGAGGCGCCAAGGTTATCCTCAAAGGCGACCATGACCACATCAACGTGCAAGGGCGCTCCGACGCAGACGGCAAGACAGACGTTGTAGTCGGCTCCCATAACTTCGTCAACGATCAGTACGACGGCCCGGACAAGGTCGTGGTGAAGGGCTACCACAATCATGTCAACGTCCAGCGGTCCCCTTCTCATGTCAGCCGCCATGACCACCAGCTCATTCACGAGCACGCGCACGTCCATGAGCATGTACACGAGCATATTCATTCTCGACGCCGCTATCTGTCTGCGATGCGCCGTCACAACAAGCACCACAAGGCCGCGGATTCCAAAGACAAGGTCATCACTGTCGGCGGCAACGATAAGAACGTCAAGGTGCACTGGAAGAAGAACCTTGCTGGCTCTGTTGTCGTTTCGGGCGAGAAAGGCGACACATATGTCGTTGCCAATGTCGCTCACGGCCAACAACCTGCGAGGGGACGGGGGAAGGTGTCCCAACCCACGGTGCAAGCGAACGTGAGGCGTGACGACTTCTCGCAGGGTGTCCCTGGGACGATCGACATCATGGTATGTGTCCCATCTCCAGCAGCATACATGATGGCTGACACCAGCTGCAGAGCCAGGTTTCGGGGTCGTCGGTTGGACAGCGGATTGCATCCCTTGTTCTCTCCTCTCCCGACAACAGCACTACACCGACCAATAACAGTTCGAGCGCTGGCAATTCCACGAAGGCGTTCGTGCTCAACGCGTCTGGCTCGGACCATACCCAGGTCTTCCTTGTTCCTGCGCTGCCGAACCCTGTAGGCGGAAAGATCCCTGGGCCTGTCAGCAGCGTTCCAAGTCCCGCCCCTCAGGCTTCCAACTCGACCACCTCGAACTCGACATCCCCTGCCTCTCCCCCCGCCTTCCTGAAGGTCGCACTGCAGATCCCGATGTTCGAGGCGCAGGAGGCAGACATGAAGCCATATTGCGCGACGTTCGACCCGAATCCGTCGGCGCCCTCGCCAATGACGGTCGAGCTGTGCCAGATCGGCTCGAGTGCGGGCGCGCACAAAAGCCAGGTCTTCGCGTTCGAGCCCGACACTGGCGTCATCCGTCCGATGTGGTTCGAGGGCGAGGACGATGGGACGGACGACAGCTATGACGGCGACGATGGTGGGGACGACGGTGGGGACGACGGGGCTGACAATGGCGACGAGACCGGTTCTGATCCTTCAAGCGATCCGGCGGACCCTCCGAGTGGTCCGGCGGACCCTAGCGATAGTGCGGCGCCGCAGGATCCGGCGACGCCCGCGAGCAACGAGTTCGCGAGCATCACGAGCATGAACGACGGCGCTGACCAGCAATTCGGCGACGCGACGCGCCGTCCCGCGGCCATTCTCGCGCATCTCGCGAAGTCGTACACGGCCATGCCGGCAACGGACGACGCGCAGTACGTCCGTGCGCAGAATGTCACGCTCGTCTTCACTCCCGCCGCCCCGCAGGCGCCTGCGTCGGATTCGGGTGACGGCTCTGACGGCGCGAGCAGCTCTGCGACGGTGTCAGCCTCTGACAGCGCCTCGGCTGCCTCTTCCACCGCGACAGACTCTGCGTCCACTATGATGGCGAAGGCAGCCTTTGTGACTAGCTCGACTATGAACAGCTCCTCTGTGGCGGTCTCGACGGCGACTGACTCGTCATCCACGGCGATGGCGAAGGCGGCCTTCGTGACCTCGTCGGCGACGAACAGTTCGTCGGTGGCATCCTCGACTGCGACTGTCCCCGCGTCTTCTATGAATGCCAAGATAGCTGATGTGACTTCGTCGGCTGTAAACAGCTCGTCGGTGGCATCCTCGACTGCGACTGTCCCTGCGTCCTCTATGATGGCAAAGATGGCTGATATGACCTCGTCGGCTGTTAACAGTTCGTCTCTGGCTTCCTCGACGGCGACGGATTCTGCCTCGGCTAGGATGGCGAAAGTGGCCTTCATGACCTCCTCGGCTACAAACAGCTCGTCTATGGCATCCTCTACTGCGACAGACTCTGCGTCTACTGCCATGGCCAAGATGGCTGAGGTGACCTGGTCGGCTATGAATAGCTCCTCAGTGGCGTCCTCAACGGCGACGGACTCTGTAACGGCGAAAGCAGCATTCGTCACCTCGTCAGCTACGAACAACTCCTCCCTGGCATCGTCGACGGCGACTATCTCCGGGACCATCATGACTGTTGCGTCCATGATTGCCTCTTCAAAGAACAGCTCGTCCGTAGCTTCACCCACGGCGTCCAACTCGATGTCTATGATGGGATTGGCCGCTCTCGTCGCAGGATCGTCTGCATCGGTGACCAACAGCTCCTCCGTGGTCTCTTCGACTGCGATGCCCTCCAGCTCCTCTGCCTCCATGTCAGCCACCATCTCGGCGGCCGACGTCGACGTCAACACTGGTCCCTCCTCGACGCTGTCATCTTCCTCTGCGTCTATCAGCGCCTCGGGTGACTCGGCCGCTGCCTCCAGCACTGCGTCGATCACAATCTCTTCGACAGTCACGCCGATGTCCACACCCATGGCCCTCGGCGTCGAGGTATTTAGCCCTGATGCGCCGATTGACGCGGACAGCTCGAGCGTCTCGACGATCGCAGGCTCTGGCACTACTAGCTCAGGCACTGCGAACTCGACAGCTGCTAACTCTAGCATGACGCCTGTGAACACGGCGCCATACGAATGGATGTTCCGTGAGGGCACTGTCTAGAGGATATTGAAGCGCGGCGACGAACAATGTATTGCAATTGTACTGTTTGTATTTGGATCTTGAGCCTGATATTTGAGCTTGCTTTCTCTTTAGTATGAGTGGGGAGTGTGATTCCACGACTATACGTTCCGACAATTTGACAGATATATATGAACTCGTTATCTGAGAAGTACATATAAGAGGATGAGTGACTGCAACTGTCACTCGACGATTGAAATTTGCAAAGGCATCTGAATTCCCTTCTCCCCGCGTACAGCAGGAGCCATGACCGAGGATGGAAGCCGGAGGATCTCCGGTGGGTTGGGAGGAGGAGAGAATTCGAAGTTCTCGAGAATCTCGGCGATGAGCGCTTGAGATTCCATGACTCTGCAACAGTGGTCAGCATATATTGGCGGTGCGAATATTCTAGGAACGCCCTCACGAGAAACGCCAGCTGTAACGATGCGTTGGTCAGCTCGAGCAAAACTCATGCATCGCGAACTCACCCTATGCATCCGCGTACTCCCGCAGCTGCTCGAACGTTAGTGTGCAGTGCATTTCGCGAAGACTTTTGAAACTTACAAAAGGTCATACTACAGTGAGGCAGGGAAAGTTAGCTATCGGCTACGTCTAGACTGCAGTGTGTCCACGTACAGGTTAGAGAACATGCCAACGCTCGTCTCTCGTTTAACATCGTGATCCAAGAACCTCGTAGGGTCCCAGACATCAGCGTTGTCGCCCCAGACCCGCGGAAGGCTACTCACACGTGCGTGAGCTAGTGATAAACGCATAGATATCCATGCATTGACGTACCGATTGTAAGCACAGAAAGAGGTGAGTATCTGCTGTCCAGCACGGATCGGGATCTCCCTGATGAGTTCGCCGCTCTTCGATACAACAGGGTATTGCAACGGGATGACATCGTCCTTCTCCGCTACACGAGGTAAACCAAGGACAATCGCATGATAACGCAAGGTTTCCTATCGCCCCTGGTGTGAAAAACCCAGAACCATGAGGCAGAGAGGGTAAATGCACCTTGAGCGCCGCCATACAATATTTCATTGCATCCAAGTCCTCCGCAGAGAAGTTGGTATCGCCACGGGCCGTGACCGAAGATCGAATCATTCGTATCTCCTCTCGCATCTTGATCTGGTAGTCGGGATTCTTGGAAAGCTCATATAACAACCAAGTGAGAGTAGTCGCAGTCGTGTCATGGCCAGCGATCGTAATAGTCCCCATTTGCGCAATCATCTCTGCATTGCTGAGCCGTGCTCTCGCATCCTCGGATGCGTTGGCTCTCACTGATGAAGAGGTAAACATATGCACATGACTCGGATTTGAATGCCTACCTAGGACGCTCATGATGTCTTTCTTTCCCTCCTCCCCAGCCATTAATCGTTTCGTCTTGTCCTTCAATAGCTTCTGCGCCTCCCCATGGAAGGCTTTTCGGACTTGGTTAATCCGCATAACATCCTTGAGAGGTAGATAGTCTACCAGCCGTAGAACGTGTACGGGGAAGTACTCCCAAGACGCCTTGATGAGCAAGTCGAGCTTAGGCGGATGCAGCGACGTCTCTAGACTGCATGCCACAATAGTGAGGCGCCATTCCGCGCGAACTGAGAAAAACCTTACAACATGTTGGTATAGACGTCGAGTAAGCGGCTCCCCGCATTACTCATAGCCCCAAATGAATAGTCGAAGGCCGCTACACACCCAGTCAGTCCTGGCCGAGCGCATACCGACAGAATTCTCCACCCTACCTTCTCCTATGATATCCAGTGTGACTTTCGTGAGCCACACGTGTACACAGTCAACCATACGGCCTTCAGGACGAGACGCCAATTCGTTTCTCCATATTTTGGTCACCTTGAAGCGAATTAGCCTCAGATATAAGCGTCGACGAATTCTTTGCCACTTCTCACCTTCCGAATGTTACGTTGAAAGAGTGGTATGAATGTGTGGAGCTGCGGGGCACTGAATGCAGGGCTTATGACCTTCCTATGACGCTGATGAACATGGCCAGAAGCCCAGATGATGCTCGGTCCAGAAAAAATACGGAAGACTTCGGTGTCATTCGCCGTCTTGCGGTAGCTGTATCCTGACTTGTGGAAGATGTGTCGCAGTGCCTACGAACAGTCGAAGAATCAATCTCAGTTCAGATGAAGTAAAATGACAATCACCTCCGGATCCGCGGTCATGAGGATAGATTCCTGCGTTCAAAATTCTGAATCGACGGTATAATAGGATATATCCATCGAACACTTACACCAAGAATGCCATTGAGACGCCAAGTCGACCCAAATTCACGACACCACTTGAAATCTAGATCGCCTGCTTGGTCCTGCCTATTGAACTCCAAGATATTTCCTGTACAAAACATCAGAATGCGTCCATGCAGAATATTTTGAGACATACCAAACAACCAAGAGGTGGAGGACGGTCCTCGGATGTGCTCGAAGGTCTTGCGGGCGAAGAACCGATGTAAAATCACAACGGAAATAACAGCAAAGGTGACCAGAATCACAACGCCCAGGACTTGCATCTTTGAACGCAGCTGATGGACAACGTCTTGTGGGGAACGTAGCGCTGCTACGCTTGCGGCTGGTCCCAGCTGGTCCCATTGGCTTTTCAACACGGTATATATAGGTCCACCTATTGTGTACTTGCCATGGTAGGTCGTTATCTTCATAATCTCATCATGGGCGAGACCGTGACTTGGGAGCTTATCGCCGACACATCAGATGATTGAGACATGGTCGATGTGACTTTCCGCATAAGTATCTTTCACATGCTTGGGGGTTGAACGTTTGCGAAGGAGCATTTCTACTTGAGTGCTCGGTCATCTCCCGGTCGGAAAATTGCTCCTGGCAGCCAGACACACGGTGGCTGCATTAAGATCGTTGCGAGACGGTGACCGTGCAGTGGCGTCTTACAGACGCAAGGTGCATATTGCAATTGCGATTTCGGGGTCTTGACAGACCGAAACAAGAACCGCTCTATCCCTCCCGGGGCGTCGCTCAGACCGTGACCATGCAGTACTCAGTGGCACTCCGCTCATAGTAAGATTTGACGGATCGTGCAGTGGGAAATTCGAATATACCAGTCTTGTGCGGTGTATCCTAGTCAGCAGAGCTGCGATGCAAGAGGTCGCCTCAGCCACACTTGGGCGACACGTAGGTAAAATGAGTCTAGCGCCAAGGTGCGGAGATACTCTAACCTCGATCATGGTACACACCATCGGTCCATTGGCGCATCGGCGGTTGTTGCCAATATCTAAGAGCTTCAATGGCAAGCACTGAGCCTCGCTGAGCCAGCGGAACCGCCCCAGTTCGCCTCATTACGCTCTCGGCGCGACATGCCAGTCAAACAACGGACTCTAATTTACAATCTGAAAATGCGGAGCGACTACGAATGTCCCTCGTGTTCTAGACACTGCTGTTCGCAGAAACCAATGTGCCATCTACTATTCGTACGCGGGAGGGATGACCAAGCTCAACTTCCACTCTGATACAAATGAATCCTCCGGGACTACAGGTCGCTCCGATGCAACATGGTGCAACACTGGGGAGAATGTGCTCAGCCATATGACCGTACCCTTGAGAATCAGAATGGACACTCGTGCTTCAGAGGGAAAGGAATCGCCTCTCCACTCTCGACATCTACCGAGTCGCATGTGCGGAAATCCAGCCTATTCCATCTTCCCAGACGCGACCGGAGCTCGAGGATCATCTGGAATGTGTAACGCGGACCGGTGCTGCCGCCTGCGGATTGCGCAGGATGGAGCAGGCTGGTAATGTAAACCGTCGGTTCCACCAACTGGCATCAAGACTTCAGCTGCCAACGAATAGGCTTTTGATGACGTGAGTACGACTCCGCGAGGCGACGTCACAATCATGCTTACCTTCGTACGGACCAAGCGCAAGTTAGTGAGGTAAGCGGAGAATAAAGGCCAACCCAGCTCAAGCTCGATAGCTGCTAGCTCTAGCATGACACCTGTGAACACGGCGCCACACGAGTGGATATTCCGTGAGGGCACTATCTAAAGGATATTGGAGCGGATCGGCGAACGAAGTATTGCAATTGCACCATTTGTACTTAAATCTCGATCATGATATTCGAGCTTGCTTTCTCTGTAGTACGAGACGTGATTCTATGACAATATATTATGACAATTGGACAGACATACATGAACTCCTTAATCTGGAAAGGTACATATAGAGATGCCGTCAACTATTGGATGAGGGCAACTGTCACTGGACGATCGAGATCTGCAAAGGCATCTGAATTCCCTTCTCGATCTTTCCGCGTACGCCAGGAGCCACGACCCCCGATGGAAGCCGAACGATCTCTGGTGGGTCAGAAGGGAGAGAGAACTCGAAGTTCTCAAGGATCTCGGCGATAATGACTTGAGATTCCATGACTCTGCAATAGTAGTCAGTATATATTCAGGGTGCCCATATTCTAAGAATGGCGCTCACGAGAACCGCCAGCTGGAAAATATGTTGACAATGGTCAGCCTGCTAGAGCGGAATTACATGTACCATGAACTCACCCTATGCATCCACGTATTCCCGCAGCTGCTCGAAAGTCAGTGCACAGTGAATTTCATGATGACTTCTGAAACTTACAAAAGGTCATACTACAGTGAGGCACGGAAAAGTTAGCTATCGGCTATGTCTAGACTGCAGTGTGTCCACGTACAGGTTAGAGAACATGCCAACGCTCGTCTCTCGTTTAACATCGTGATCCAAGAACCTCGTAGGGTCCCAGACATCAGCGTTGTCGCCCCAGACTCGCGGAAGGCTACTCACACGTGCGTGAGCTAGTGAGAAACGTATGGATACCATGCATTGACGTACCGATTGTAAGCACAGAAAGAGGTGAGTATCTGCTGTCCAGCACGGATCGGGATCTCCCTGATGAGTTCGCCGCTCTTCGATACAACAGGGTATTGCAACGGGATGATATCGTCCTTCTCCGCTACACGAGGTAAACCAAGGACAATCGCATGATAACGCAAGGTTTCCTATCGTCTCTGATATGAAATATACAGAACCATGAGACAGAGCGGGTCATCGCACCTTGAGCGCCGCCATACAATATTTCATTGAATCCAAGTCCTCCGCAGAGAAGTTGGCATCGCAACGGGCCGTGACCGAAGATCGAATCATTCGTATCTCCTCTCGCATCTTGATCTGGTAGTCGGGATTCTTGGAAAGCTCATATAACAACCAAGTGAGAGTAGTCGCAGTCGTGTCATGGCCAGCGATCGTAATAGTCCCCATTTGCGCAATCATCTCTGCATCGCTGAGCCGTGCTCTCGCATCCTCGGATGCGTTGGCTCTCACTGATGAAGAGGTAAACATATGCACATGACTCGGATTTGAAGGCTCACCTAGGACGCTCATGACGTCTTTCTTACCCTCCTTCCCAGCTACTAACCGTTCCGTCTTGTCCTTCAATAGCTTCTGCGCTTCCGTCCGGAAGGCTTTTCGGACTTGGTTAACCTTCACAATATCCTTGAGAGGTAGATAGTCTACCAGCCGGAGAACGGAAAGAGGTAAGTACTCCCAGGATGCCTTGATAAGCAAGTCGAGCTTAGGCGGATGCAGCGACGTCTCTAGACTGCATGCCACAATAGTGAGGCGCCATTCCACACGAACCGATAAAAATACTCACAACATGTTGGTATAGACATCAAGTAAGCGGCTCCCCGTCTTGCTCAGAGCCCCAAACGAATAGTCGAAGGCCGCTACACACCCACTTAGTTCTGACTGACCGCACACAGATAGAGATGTCCAACCAACCTTCTCCTATGATGTCCAGCGTGGCTTTAGTAAACCACGCATGTACGCAATTAATTATATGGCCTTCAGGACGAGCTGACAGCTCGTTCTTCCACATTTCGGTCATCTTCGATAGAATTAGCCTCAAACACAAGCATCGGGAGTATTATGTCGCTAATTACCTTCCGAATGTTACGTTGAAAGAGTGGTATGAATGTGCGGAGCTGCGGGGCACTGAACGCAGGATTCATAACCTTCCTGTGGCGCTGATGAACATGACCAGAAGCCCAGATGATACCCGGTCCAAAAAGAGTACGGTTGAGTTCGGTATTGTCCGCCGTCTTGCGGTAGCTGTATCCTGACTTGTGGAAAATGTGCTGCAATGCCTACGAACAGTCGAGGAGTGAGTATCAGCTCAGAGGGAGTGCATTGTCAATCACCTTGGGATCCGCGGTCATGAGGACAGACTCCTGCATTTAAAATGAGTCGACGATATTATAGGATATGTTCAAGAACGTACGCCGAGAATACCATTGAGACGCCAAGTTGAACCAAATTCACGACACCACTTGAAATCTAGATCGCCTGCTTGGTCCTGTCGATTGAACTCTAACATATTTCCTTTACATAATATGAGAATGCATCCATGCAAAAAATGTTGAGATATACCAAATAACCAAGAGGCGGAAGACGGTCCTCGGATGTGCTCGAACGTCTTGCGAGCGAAGAACCGACGTAAAATCACAACAGAAATAACACCAAAAGCGACGAAAATCGCAACGCCCAGGACTTGCATCTTTGAATACAGCTAATTGACGACGTCTTGAGGTGAGTGTAGTGCTGCTATGCTTGTGGCTGGTCTCGTTGCCTTTTCAGCACTATATATATATAGGACCATTTCCTACGTACTTACCGTGGTAGGTCGTTATCTCTATAATCTCGTCATGGGGACCGTCAAACACGGGATCCACCTCCGCGGTTCACACATTGCCACATCACGATTATGAGCAGTGCTCCTTCGCAGCTTCGAAGAAGCGACATTGATGGTCGATTTCGTGCAATGTGGGGGCGAGACTTGGGAGCTTACCGCCGATACATCAGATGACTGCGACATGGGCGATGTGACTTTCCGCATAAGTATCTCCCACATGCTTGGGGGTTGAACGTTTGCGAAGGAGCATTTCTACTTGAGTGCTCGGTCATTTCCCGGTCGGAGTTGCTCCTGGCAGCATGACACACGGTGGGCGTGGCCGCGTTAAGATTGTTGCGAGACGGTGACCGTGCAGTGGCGTTCTACGGATGCAAGGTGCACATTGCGATTTTCGGGGTCTTGATAGACAAATGGAAGCCAATAAGAAATGCGTGTGGGATATGGTCGAATTACCAGCGTGATCTGTCCTTCCGGGGCCTCGCTCGTACCGTCACCATACTCAGCGGCACCCCGCTCATGGTAAACTTCGACAAATCGCATGGCACGAAAGTCAAGTATACCAGTCTTGTGCGCCTATGGTGGTCGGTAGAGCTGCAATACAACACATCGCCTCAGCCACACTGGGCGGCACGCAGGTACAATAAGGGAGTACACGTTCTAGCGCCCAGGGTGCGCAGACACCCTAATCTCGATAATAGGTACACACGATCGGGTCCATCGGTGGATCGGCGGTTGTTGTTGTGCGAAATATCTCAGAGCAGTTCAAAGCTTCAGTGACACTGCGCCAGCGTGACCGCCCCCCCGGCGGTATGCGCGCGGCACAACTCTAGCTTACAATCCGAAAACGCCAAGCGACTACGGATGCTCCTCGTGTTCTAAATGCTGCCATCCAGAGAAATCGTTATGCCATCTACAACATCTATGAGGGAGGGGTGGCCAAGCTCAGCTCCACTCTAATGCAAATGAATCCTCCGTGGCTACAGGTCGCTCCGGTGCAATATGCCGAAGCATCAGGGAGAATGCGCTCAGCCATACGAGCGCACCTTTGAGAACCAGAATGGACGCTCGTGCTTCAGAGGGAAAGGAATCGCCTCTCCGCTCTCGACATCTACCGAGTCGTATGTGCGGAAATCCAGCCTATTCCATCTCCCCAAGGGACGTGACCGGAGCTCGAGGATCATCTGAAATGTGTAACGCGGACCGGTATTGCCGCCTGCAGACTTCGCAGGGTCGAGCAGGTCGGTAATGTAAACTGTCGTTCCGTCAAGATTCCAGTTGCCAATGAATAGGCCCTTGATGACGTGAGTATGACTCTGCGAGGCGACGTCACAATCATGCTTACCTTCATACGGAGTGTCGGCTTAAGCAGTGGTATGACTTGATGAGGGGAAAGTTCTTCGTTGGCAAGCAGCGAGAGAACTTGACCATTGGGATAGAACCGCCTGGAGTACAACAGTAACCAAAAAGAGACGGTAATACAATGCCGTCTGGGCTTACAGATAACGGTGGTATGTGATAAGATGGCTGACCTGTGTGTGAAGTATGTCCATTGATGACCCGGGAAGACTGGACAACAGAGCTTACGTTAACCCAAGCATTTTCGCTGAGACCATTCCGGCTAGGTATGACACTCCATAAACACGAGTACAAATATATTCTCGGGAGAGCGTACGTACATGTAATGGCATACCGCAATATACACCCCGTCCAATCGCACACGAGGATGCTCAATGTAGAGTCGGCGATAGTCCGCCATGTACTTCTGCGCAAGGCTGTCGATACTCTCGTTGACGGGGATTTGTGGTGACTTGTAAATCGCGGACACGAAATCTCTACAATGCCACACGTTCATTCCGAATAACCACCCGAACGGACCAAAGACGCACTTCCAAATTGACGTATCGAGAGAGACAACACGCGCCTTGCGGTTCACCATCGCGAAACGCTCGATATTAGAAGTGTCGAGATTGCGGAGAATATGGACAAGCAGCTCTTCCGGCAATAACCTGAGTGGCACCGGCTGCCTTTCATCCTCCGGCTCGAAACTAATATCGTGGGGCCAAGTCTTGATGAGACTCGCCAAGCTCCCCGCCACCACCGTGCTCGCATCTTTTGGAAGAACAGACGAATGTATATCCATGGCCTTCACTCCGCGTGTAATAGCGTCCACAGCGTCATGCTCGGCCGCCGACGGGGTCTTCTGGTGGTTGCGCGCATATGTCGCAGCTATAATTGGCGCGTGTCCGGCGGCAGCAGCATGCTGCTGAGCCTCCAGCCGATGGTATGCCCTGTCGACATTCGCGTCCATGCGGAACGCCTGCCTGTAGAGCCGCAGTGCCTCGTCAAGATTGCTCTCCTGCTCGAACTGCATGGCGCGACGGTACACCTCGACTGCAGCGCGGAGGTTGCGGCTGAGCGGGGCCACCCGGTCGGTGGCTACATACTTCGGGCCAGCCGGAGTCACAGCGGAGAACGCACGGACGGGAGAGCGCGGCGAGGCGGGGGAAGTTGTCGCAGCCTCGACGTCGTGCGGTGCACCCTTCGTCGCCTCGGGCGCGGCGTCGTGTACTACTGCATTCGGATGCGAGCTAGGCTCAACATGCGCGACGGGCTGGACCTTCTTTCTGACTTCGGCTTTCCATTCTTCTCTGAAGCGCGCGAGCTCGTCCGAGTCGGGGACCGTCGTCGCGGGCGACATAAGCCTGGTGAGTGCGGGAGAGTGATAGAGGACATGTCGCTCGATGACGGACCGTAATTCTAGCGGCGATGAGTAAGCAGGACAATTAGTAACCTCACGAAGGCGCCTTTGTCTCTGGATCAGACCAAGTAAGTAGCATGGGCTAGTAAGGTAAGCGGAGATTGAAGGCAAAGTAACAAAAACTAATACGACTGTTGTTACTGGTAAGAAAGATCATAGCGTGCCGGTAAGCGGCTTGATGGATCGGGCTATACCTGAGCTCCACGTTACCTTAACCTGCCTGCCGCTCTCAGGCTACTCACCATCTTCGTCCTCCGGCTTCTGTCTCCTTCGCTGCCTCACAACCACATCACCCTCCTTGCACTGCGCAGGAACTCCAGTTTGACTTGATAGCGAGCGCTGCAAGCGCCATGGAGAGCAACAAAGACGAAGCCCTGAAATGCGTCGTGATTGCGCAACGGCACCGCACCGCGGGCAACCTCCCCTCCGCGCGCCGCTTCCTCCTCAAGTCCCTCTCCCTCTTCAAGACGCCCGAGGCCGAGAAGCTGCTCGGAGTCGTCGAGTCCGAGCTCGCATCGTCCCCCGAGACGTCATCAACTGCCGGCTCGAGCGCGAGCACGAGCTCAGGCGAGACATTCACGTCCTCTGCGGAAGCGCACCCGTCCGCGGCGGGCGCACGACACCGACATGCGCCGAGTGCGTCGGACAGCGGGGCGGAGAAGAAGGAAAAGGGTAAGGCTGCGAACGGGAGTGCTGGCGGCGCGCCACCGAAGAAGCGGGACTATACACCCGAGCAAGCAGAGGTGGTGAAGCGTGTGCGCGCGTGCAAGGTGACGGAGTACTATGAGATCCTGTCGCTGAAACGCGAATGCGAGGAGGCAGACATCAAGCGGGCGTATCGCAAGGTACGTGGACAGTGTGCTGAGGTGGCAAGACCCGTGCGTATGTTGAGACTGAAGGATCCGGTGTCCGTAGCTCGCGCTGTCGTTACATCCGGATAAGAATGGGGCACCTGGGGCAGATGAGGCATTCAAGAGTGCGTATTCACATCACTGATGTTTGATGTATGGCGAGGCTGAGCATCTCGGACATACATAGTGGTTTCGAAAGCTTTCCAGGTCCTATCAGGTAGATTCGTGCGCATCGTGATGCGTCTTGTTAATTTGCTCATATACACTTCACAGACCCACAAAAACGGGCTGCGTATGATCAGCATGGGTCAGATCCTGAATCTCGATTCAGCGGCATGTCGTCTGGCGGCGCTTCTCCAGGATTCTCAAGAGCCAGTTTTGGAGGCGCAGGGCCATTCGGTGGCGAGGGAGAGCTCAGTCCAGAGGACTTGTTCAACATGTTCTTTGGTGGGAACTTTGCGGGTGCCTCCTTTGGTGGCGGGCCTGGTACGTACGTCCGCTTGACCTACCCATCCTAGCTCCTGACCGGCAACAGTCTTTACCACGACATTCGGCCCTGGGGGCTTCCGCACAACACGTTTCGCGACGAACAGGCCGCGGGCGGCGCGGCAAGAGAACGCCGAGCCGCGCTCCATCTTCATGCAGCTGCTCCCGCTCCTCCTGCTCTTCGCGTTCTCCTTCATCAACATCCTCCCGAACCTCTTCATGAGCGCGCCCACGCCGGACCCGCACTTCTCGTTCACGCCCTCGGCGCGATACAACGTCGAGCGGCACACGGGCGGGCTCGGTGTCCCGTACCACGTCAACGCGGCCGAGTTTGGCGGGCACCCGATCGCGGCGGAGCTCGCGCGCGGCGCGAGCACGCCCGGCCCCGAGCTGCGCCGCTTCGAGAAGAGCATCGAGAACGCGTTCACGCGTGAATTGTACGGCCGCTGCCAGCGCGGGCTCGAGGACAAGGAGCGCAGGAAGGACCGCGAGATCGGCGTGTTTGGGTTCGGGACGGACTGGGAAAAGGTGAAGCAGATCGAAGCGGAGCCGATCGAGAGCTGCGACAAGCTGCGCAGGATGGGCCTGCTGAAGTAGTACCTCTCTGGTGTTGGGTCTTTGCGGTGTCGTGTATAGTAAGGATAGAGGAGGACGGCAGGATACATGATCTAGTTCCCGGTCATACTTAAGTTATGTATTCACGTTCATATGCGTAATCGACGACGCTGGTGATGTTTGGGTGCTCGAGACCGATAGGAACGCTTATTTCTCTGACCTTGCACTAGCTTGCACTGGTATGCTCATGGGACCTGGTTAACGTCATGCCCACTTTCAAACGCGGCGCCTTGGTGGCGCGCTGATAGCGATAACAAACAATCTCAAACACCACTTTGGCTCGTTCCACGAAGTGCGACATCCGGCACCGGCAGTCTTCGTTGCACACGATGGCGGACAAGAAGCCACCGACGCGGCAGCCACAGAAACGCAAGGAGCGTTCGACGTTCTGGCAGGTCTTCCCGCCGCTCACCATCCTGGCCCTTATGCTCCTCGCGCCCACGGTCATCAACCGGCTCGCGGGAGTGCCATCCATACCGGACTTCGCATTCACCCAATCGCCGCGGTTCGACGTCGAACGGCACACACAGGGGCTCGGTATCAAGTATTACGTCCACGGCGTGGAGTTTTCTCAGCACCCCGTCGCTGCGGAGCTAGCGCGCACTGGCGACAAGCCCCGGGCGCAGCTGCGCGCGTTCGAGCAAAACGTGGAGAACGCGTACAAGCGCGAGCTGCACGGAGAGTGCCAGCGCGGGCTCGAGGAGAAGGAGCGGAGGAAGGGACGCGTGGGGACGGACACGGAAAAGAGGGAGGTTGACGCGGAGCCGGTCGAGAGCTGCGAGGAGCTGCAACGTCTGGGCCAGCGGCGGCATCTAGAACTGTGAAAGTAGCGCCCCGGGATACGAATGACAGAACGCTGCGTGGTAATAGGATGCGCTGCTGGGCAACTGCAAGAGTGTAGTTGGAGAAGGACGGGAAATGCGGTGGGATTCCCAGCGACGAAGGCCGTCTTCGCGTCTATGACGTCGACGAATCGCGTGCCCTCTATTCGGACATGGGCTATGCAAGCCCGCATGCTCAGAGGAACGTCCATGCAGGCAAAGCGTGTTATGGGATTTCTCGGTTGCGCACAACAGCAAATGAGTCTAGCAGGCAGATTACTGCTTCTCCCTCTCCAGCTTGAGGTAGAACTCCTCCTGCTTCTGCACTGCAGGCCAAAGAGTGTATCAGCAATCAATGAGACAGACGCGGGCCCACGCGCAGACGGGGCGACGTGGGGCGTGTAGACGAGGAGCGGTGCTCACCCTTCTTCAGGTGCACGCCATACCTGGGGTGGTGTGAGCGGATGCAACGCGGTGGCATGACGCGAGATGGACTGACCAGAATGCGTAGCCCGCGCTGATGCCGAGGCCGAGGGAGACGGTGATGTCGAGCCAGAAGCGCTTCCTGAGCTTTCCGGTGATGGGTGCGATGGCCATGGCGACGGCGAGGACGGCGACGGCGAGGACGGCGAGGACGGTGTTGGGGGCGTCGAGACGGGCGAGGGCAAAGTCGGAGAGGAGGCCGTGCAAACACGCGACAACAAGGAGGCCTGCCGGGCCCTGCCCCCAGGCCGATCGACTGACGGACCGGCTCAAACCAATATTGACACCATTCCTCCTGCTCCTCGCCATCGCCTCCTCCGTGCCACTCGCCATCATCTCCATCTTCGCCATCGCCCACGATCCCGCCAGCTGTCCCCGCCCAACCGCCAGATCGCACGACTAGCACGCACTCCACTGCCCCGCCATGGATCAGGACGCGTCAGGCTCAGGCGGATGGCGATTCGCCCAGTGTTTCGGAGACAAGGGTGATGTGGAAGACATCACAGAAGGTTTGTCCCGAGCCGTGCTTTCTGCTGACCTGCATGCCTCGAGTCTCATCAGCCTTTGCCCCGCACACAGCGGACATCATCTCCACCGTCGAGTTTGACTCCACAGGGAACTATCTCGCGACCGGCGACAAGGGCGGCCGTGTCGTCCTCTTCGAACGCAACGAGCAGGTGCGTCGTTTGCCGCGCCCAGGGCCGCACGCACTGACGTACGTGCCCTGACCCCTCGCGTGCGCCGTCCCCGTGTGCGCACGCGTCCGTAGAAAAAAGGCTGCGAGTATAAGTTCTACACCGAGTTCCAATCACACGAACCCGAGTTCGACTACTTGAAATCGCTGGAGATTGAAGAGAAGATCAACAAGATCAAGTGGTGTAAGCGGCAGAATGCTGCGCACTTTCTGCTGTCCACGAACGGTACATCAACCCTGAGCTGTATCGCACTTCTCTCCCGTGCTCACCAGCGCATTGCGCAGATAAAACGATCAAGCTGTGGAAGGTGTTTGAAAAGTCCCTCCGGGTGGTATCCGAGTCGAATCTGCATGATGGGCAGCGGGCGTTGCCGCCACCAACGCTGTCGCAGAACCTGCGGCTGCCGCGGATGACGCAGCAGGACAACATCATCGCGGCTGTGCCGCGAAAGGTGTATTCAAATGCGCATGCGTACCACATACACTCGATCTCTGTCAACTCAGACCAGGAGACGTACATCTCGGCAGACGACCTCCGGATCAATCTCTGGAATCTCAACATCAGCGATCGTAGCTTTAGTGCGTGGCATTGAGGGTGGGTATGCGCGTATGGCTCTGACGGGCGGTGCAGACATCGTGGACATCAAGCCCGCGAACATGGAGGAGCTGACGGAGGTCATCACCGCAGCTGAGTTCCACCCGACACAGTGCAACCTGTTCATGTACTCGAGCTCGAAGAGCAACATCAAGCTCGCGGACATGCGCGACTCTGCGCTGTGCGACAAGCACGCGAAGTGTGCGTCGTCGCCTCTCCGCTTCGTGTGCCTGGACGCATGTGCTCACATCTGACATTACAGTGTTCGAAGAGGAGGAAGATCCGTCCAACAGGTCGTTCTTCTCGGAGATCATCTCCTCGATCTCGGACGTCAAGTTTAGCCACGACGGGCGGTACATCCTGTCGCGCGACTACCTGTCGCTCAAGATCTGGGACATCAACATGGAGTCGCGTCCACTCAAGACGATTCAGATCCATGACCACCTTCGTGGGAAGCTTTGTGACCTGTACGAGAACGACTGCATCTTCGACAAATTCGAGTGCACATGGGGCGGTGATGACAAGTGCGTGGCGCGGCTTCTGCACTACATCACGTAGTACTGCTCTTCACCCGCTGATCAATTATGTGCCACGGCGTACCAGGCACGTCCTCACCGGCTCATACCACAACTACTTCCGGATATTCGATGTGGACACGCTCAATGACGTGGTCCTGCAAGCCGATAAGTCCGCCTTCAAGGCGAAGAAGATCGGCGGGCCGCTCGTGGGCAACAAGGCGGGCGCGAAGAACGGTCTACGCACAGGCGGGCTGAAGGAGAACATGACGGTGGAGACGCTCGACTTTAACAAGAAGATCCTCCACGCGAGCTGGCATCCGCGCGAGAACACAATCGCCGTACGTCCTGCCGCGGACTTGCCATCCGTCACCGCGCTCACTGACACATGTCTACAGATCGCGGCGACGAACAACCTGTTCTTATACAGCGCTGCATGATCTGGTGCACCCGCCCCTATGCCGCGCACATGCCTTATGCCCATGTCCCATGCCCCGCCGCTACCCCCTCCCTCAGCTACCTCGGCGCCGCGGTGCGCAAGCCGACGGGCCACGATACCGCGCCAGACCGCGCCCGGCCGTCCTTGCCCCGCCGCCATCCGCTCCTTTCGTTCCCCCTTGCCGCCATTGTTGCCTACACCGCCCTGCACTAATATCGGACTCGTAGCATAAGATAAGTATCTCGGACTCGGCGCGGCCTGGCTTGCGTCTGTATCGTATCTTACACCTGTCCGCGCCGCCCGTTGGAAGAAGAAGGGTAGAAGCAAGAATGTACAGTGAATACATGAATATATCCGTCCGATTACCCTGGCTGGTGTGTAAATGCGGTAGGAGGGGGCCGAGGTAGAGAGATGACGTGTGTGCGTCCGTTGGTGCCCCGTCCGCGGACATGCGTCCAGCTTGACCGAGGCAGACGACCCTGGCATAGTCCTGTGGCTTGCGATATTTTTGAGCACTCCACGTCTCGCAGGATCTTGTCCAGGTACAGCAACTCCTATGCAATGCGCTGGGGGACAGGCGCGCGATGCCATCACCGCTTTCCCCGGCGTGCTGATGTGTGCTGCGGCGGCAGTAGGCTCCGGGTTTCCGACCTAACCACGGAAGAGGGCCCGCGCATCAGCGCTCCGACGGCTCTAGGTCGTTTGTGCCTTCAATGGGCGACGGGACCTCGCCCCGCCGCCATCGTCGCTGAGAAGAGACTGGCCCGGCTACAGAGGACCGGGTATTTGTCTGATACGTGCCTACTTTGTGATGAGCGGGACGACATCCTGTCGCAGCTAGCGGCATTGCATGGGCGCTGCACGTGTGCGCCTGTGTTCTGTGCGTCCCGCTGTCGCGTCATGGGAACTGTGCGTGTGGCACGCAACAACGGGTGAGAGCGATGATAATGTGTGGATCCACAAGCTATAATGTGTAGTATATACGTGCATAAAGACAACAGGCGCATGGATCTGCATTTCGACGAAGCGACGACGGGGGAATCGGGTGGCGGCAACTATTGGTATAGTGAGGTATAAGATACACAGCGCTCGTATTACACGTCCAGGGTTGTATGGTACACGGACACGGGATGTCGTGGATGCTTGACAAGACACATATACAGGCATCAGGATCGTAGGGTATCGCCACGCACGCGGGCAGGGCTCCTGTCGTAATCCATGTGGTGCTCAGCCTTACATCCGGGTGGCGGGGGCGGGGAAATAACAATAACATCTCCACTGAAGTCTACATGGAGGCGAGACGAGGGGGCGGTCAGTCACCCGAGATCGACTGATGGCTCCCATGCGCTTCGATGGACGACCTGCTGTCTGGCCGGACGTCCCCTGCAGCGGGGAGGCGGTCCTCCATCACCGCCATGACGGGTACAGTGTACCGTCGCCATATTGGTGCGTCTAGCAGCGGCCTGCTATCACGCTTGCCTCCGCCCGTGGAGGGCCGCGGGCGCACGTCAATCAGGGAGTCGGTGATACGGGGTGTGTGCGAGAGCGAGGGCACGGACTGGACACGGCGGGCCGTCGAGGATGGTCTCCGCTTCGGACGATCTGCGGGCGCGGTGTAGTGCCGAGGGATAGAGGTGTGGTCGAAGCCGGGTGAGGGTGGGAGAGGTGCTCGCACTGCTGTGGAAAGCGTCGGAGACTCATTTCCTGTACCTACGTAGGTATCAATAAGTCTGATGGTCATGGAGAAGTGTGTATGCGCACCGAGGAACTGCCTCATGGCTTTGTTCTCGAAGGCACTGGGTGTCGGAAGTGGGGGTATATCGGGTGTGGTCGCACTTGCGGAAGTCATGGGGGAGACAGGTCTGGTCTCCCCCATCTCCAGGAACGAATCCTCCTTCTGCGATGCAGGATCGATCTGTATCGCCGGTACCTCAGGGATCTCCTCCGCCACCGTGGAGCGACGGCGCAGGCTCTTACTGCGGCTCCTGCGCGACATGATAGATGCTCGGTCTACGCGATCCGCTGCGCCCGATGATGGCGACTTTGGTATGCGGAGGCTGGCCTTAGATGCGCGCGAGCTCCGTTTCTTGGCGGACAAGACACGGCTGATGCGGTCGCTCCGCGGCGGTGAGTCCGGCTTAGGACTCTCGACTAGCATCGCTTTCGACGCGACCGCCGTGCCTGTGATCTCGATAATCTGTGCGGAGTGCACGCTGGGCGCGGGGTAATCGAGCGTGTCCTCGTCTTCGTCGTCGCTGAACCCGGAGTGGAAGTTATCGAGGTCGTCCATCTCCTGCGCCATGTCCTGCGCAACCTCCCACGCCTCCTCGAGTTCCGCCCTGAGCTCCTTGATCTTGGATTTCGCCTCCTGCAGCTCCGTCGTCCGCCGCCTATACGAGTCGTTGAGCTTCCGAAGACCCATGGCCAGTGCTGACGCGATATGAATGTCCTGGATTCGCTGGATCTGTGCGCGTTGATCCGCGACGTTGACCAATGTCTCCATAAGGCGGTCGCAGGACATGGTAAGGTCCGCGAGCTGCTTCGTAAGATTAATCAGCGCTTCTGCGTCGCCCTCCGCTCCCGCGGAGCACGAAAGAGCATTCAGGGACTGCAGAAGCATGGTGCGCTTGTGCATATTAAAGCGGTATTGAGATTGTGTTGTGCCCTTGAGCTGCGAAGCGCCGCGCTTCTGAGCGCCTGATCACTTCATGCAATCTCCAGCACTCACCGAGTCTAAGCGGTCCAGCTCAGCAATGAGCTCCTCGTCTGCAGTTTTTAATGGGACCAGGCGGATGAAGGATTCTGACGCGGATTTACGGATGGCGCCGGACACAATCTGCTGCAGCTCCTCCGACGTGAATGTCCACTTTGCTGCCTCGAGCGTCAGCCCCTTCCATGCCACTTGTGTAGACTCGAAGTTTAATGCCGGAGGAGGGGTCAGGGAAGGGGTCTTTGGAATGATCTTCACAGCAGGACTGGATGCACGGGCAGACTCTGGAACGAGGAGGTCGCCCGCTGATGTCTGCACGCCCTTCTCGGATGTGCCTAATTTCTCAGCAGAGACTTCCGAGGAGTTCGGACGGTCCGAGGTAAAGGAAAACGAGGAGGCAAACGGGGAGCTCGTCCTACTCAGCGACGAGGGAGGGTCCGAATACGCTGATGTGGTATCTTCGAGACGGCTGCTAAGGTCCAGGGGAATCACAGACGAGTTCTTCTTGAGTGGCTTGGAGGGGGTGCGAGGGCCGTTCGGGAGGGGTGGACGTGAGCGTAGGGATCCTGCGGTCGGCGATCGTGCATGGCCATATTCCATGGTGGCGAAATAAGGAGAAGCATGTAATGAGCAGCCAGAGTTAACTAGTAGCAGAATCAAGCCATCATGGGCAACGCTGCGAGCGAAGCATGCTCGACGAATGATATGAGTGACGGTGGGAAGCGTGGACACGAGGAGACACGAGGTGCCTCAGGTGCCTTCCTGTTGATTATCGCTATCTACTTAGCCTCAGATTGGCGCGCTGCGGAGATCTTGCACGCCTATGTGCGCTTTCATTTTCAGCCGTTGTCAAGCGGTGCAGTCGTCGACGGGCGGGGCGATGAAGTGGCAGGTTACGTTGTCGAGGAGCTGTGTGCACCAGCGAGCCTCGCAATTGCCTCCGCGCCCTCCCAGCCACGTGCGGCAACCGGGGCGCGCCACCAGCCACTTGTGATACCATGAAACAGTCCATAACATTGGCTCCGCAAGACACAGACGAAAACCGCACATCACGATCTCACAACCACAGCCATACATGCACTCGTCACCGCCATTCCTCCGTCATTCATGACGCGATCAGGACCTGCGATGTCGACCAACAATTGAATGGAACTGGTCAGCTCATCCAAGAGCTCGGTCGACGCAAGGCGGGACTCGACTTACCGCCGAGGGCGTCAGACCCAGCTCTTTCAGCGTCTTTGAGAAATCGCTTCGCGCAAAGGTTTTCCTGCATCGCAGCCGTCATAACCATGAGCCCGCTGAAGCAAGCAAAGTGACATACCGAGGGAACGTCAACGAGAACGACACAGTCTCCACGTCGACCGACAGCGTCTGTGCGGCAATGAACTCGGCCACTTCCCGAAGTGCTATTTGCGAGCGACGTGTCAGCGCTGTGCGGGCAAGAATGCCAATCAGTGATGCGGTACGCACTGGCCTCGCTGGGCAGGGTTGTCGTGTATGGCTGCCCGCCACTGGCCAGGCGAATCTGCAGCCGGGTCTCGGGATAGTCCTTCCCTGCGGGTTTGGGCGCCGCGGCAGCAGCTGGAGCGGGAGCAGAGCTCCCCGGCACAGACCTGCCCTCTCGCAACGCCTTCTCCCGCGCAGCTTTCTCAGCGCGCTCCCGCTTATCCGCCTCGATCTGTGCTTTGATCGCCGCGCGAGCCTTTGCGTCTTCCAATTTCTCTGTGCGAATGCCATTGTGAGCGACGTCTTCCAGAAGGTGCTCGACCGCGCGATCTCACCCTTCCGCTTCTTTTCCGCCTCGCGAATCATCTCCTTCGCCCTCAATTCTTCCCGAAGTTCATTGATGTCCTGGACACACGGGGACGGATGTACACATGACGCCATCTCGGTTGAAAAATGTACCCACCTTGCCCGCCTTGCGTCTGATGGCTTCATTCGCCAGGTTTTCCTGTGCTTCTGCCTTTGCTTTCACAGCCTTCTTCGCTGCCATCTTCTCCCGAAGATCAGCAAGTTTCTGCCGCTTCTCTTCCTCGGTTAGAGGTTTGACCTGGACACACTAAACACGACAGTTGGCATTAGCATGGTATGAGCATACCTCCTCCGTGGATTCCTCGAATTGATCATGTCCACTCTTCTCCGCGTGGAAGTTGGCAAGGGCAGTGTTCTTGAATATCTTGCCGCATTCAGAGCACTTGATGCTCTACCACATGAATGCCCAGATGAGATCAGCCGACGGTGAGACATGCACGGCGTGCAGCCATGGAGAGGGTCACGCACCTTGGCTTCCTGCTGTGCCATTGCGGCGGCACTGCCATCAGCAACAGCAGCTTTTCCGTACACAGCTTTCAGTGCCTCGAGCTCTTCCTGCTCGTCTTCGTCCAAAGACGCATTGGCCGCGGCTGTGCTGGGTGCGCTGCCCGAAGACACGGCGGAGAGATCGGGCACCGGCTTGCCCTCATTCTCCAGGAGGAAGTCCATTGCTGGCTGCAAGCCGCGGCCTCCTGTAGCCTTCAGTGCCCCTGCAGGTGCGATACACAAGCCGAGAGACAGTTAGCTCAGGCGGCCTGAGAACTGCGCTAATGCTGAGGACAGAGTACGGACAATCCACGCGCGTAGCCTCGAACCCCATCGAAAGCAGAACATCTCTATCGGATGACATCGTGCACCAGGTCGTCTCTGGATAGCTGTAGTAAAGGCAGAATGCGCTGTGACTTGGAGAACAGCTGAGAGTACAAGTTGAACGTCGTCGTCATCGTCGGCGCTTGCTATGTACTCTATCTAATCAGGTTATCATGTATTAGTGCCACCATGATCTAGCCGATCAGCCAGTGCGAACACCTTGGCCGACCATGGTAGACATCCAGATTCAACATGAGTTGAGGAGCGGCGAATGCTGATTGAATAATTGCGAGCGCAGGGTGATATAATGCTGTACGGAGAATGCGTTTCGTCAGCTCCTGCACAACGTGGCTACTAGTACTGTACATGTGATTCCTAGGTATAAAACGCTGACAGCGACGAAGGTCTTAGCCAGAGGGTCTCAGTGACTGCGAGGTGCGATGCAGACCCGTTCAAGGTGAGGGGGACACAGGTCGCCACCACCAGACCAGCTTCCACAATATCCAAAGCCCAACTAATGCCGCTACGCAGTAGCCGATGAGGCGCCATTGCTTGACACCGCCGGGGCCCAGTCCAAATGCCTGACTAGCCCGTCGGGATGATTGCATGAGAGATGCACCGAAGGACTGGAATGTGTTGCTCTAGACGACGAGACCGCATCAGCCATGCGCGGCGCGGCATGTAAGTTCGGGCTACTTACAGACTCATCCAACATCAAGTTCTGACGCTCCGCGTCATCGTATATATCTGTGGTGACCTACAGACCTCATGAGCAGGACGAGGCTAGCTAAAGTGCGGTCAGGTACGTACCCCGCGTAATGTGCGAAGTTTGGAGTGCAGCTCGTCAAGTCTCTGGTCATTCTGGGATTCATACGTGTCCTCTACTCTGTCTCGCGATGATGACATGTTCCACGGGATTCTGGCGGATATTTAATGGGTAGCTAATGGGTCGCTGGAGTAATTTGAGAAGAAGAGGGCGAGGCGCTTCGAAGCTCGAGGCGCTGTGCTCAGGCGCTGTGCTCAGGCGCTGGTTCTGCCACGTGACATAGCTCTTAATCCATGGATTCGAATGTTCCGCTCATCCCCTCGTAAATTTGTTAGGTCTTGCTTCATATTCACACCATTATTTCTCCAGGATACTAGGTCTTGTTACCTCTGACAAGTCTAGGCGTGAGCTGGTGGAATCGCGTGTCCGTAAAGAGCCGCTACGATGTTGCTGACTAAGCAATACAATGGATGCGCTTACCCCCGCGCGACGTGTCTTAATCGAAGCGCACGACTCCAGCGCAGAGCGGCGTCCAAATACAACTCGCCGCGCTTTCTTTTCCTTCACTACCTTGTACTCGGTTGTCACTGCTGGTTGAAGGGCTATCGAGTAAACACCTCGGCGGTGGGATCTCCTGAAAGACACCCGGCATGGCTGTAGCATACTCGCTCCCGTCCGATGTCTCTCCGGCGACAGTCACAAACACCAGGTCTCTCCTGCGCATTATCGCTCTTGCATTGATATCTGGTGCTGCTATTGCGTCCCGGTTGTTTGCGGTTATCAACTTCGAGAGTATCATCCACGAATTGTGCGTTACATGCCATCACGTATTCAGCTTGGCGCTCACACATTGACACGTCCTAGCGACCCTTGGTTCAACTAGTGAGTCTGAATAGGCGTGGATAGGTGTACCCCGTGCTGATAGTGTGATTGCAGTCGTGCAACTCGCGTCTTGGCGTCGGAAGGGTTTTATGTACGTACTACGTACCTACTACATAGCCTTGGCAAATACGGAGTGACTGACTTTCCCTAGGAATTCTGGAACTGGTTTGATCCTACAGCATGGTACCCTCTGGGCCGTGTTGTCGGCGGGACCATATATCCGGGGTTGATGGCGACAAGCGGTGTCATCTACAATGTCCTACACGCGCTTCATCTGCCGGTCGATATACGAAATATTTGTGTGCTGCTCGCCCCCGGCTTCAGTGCATTGACCGCATGGTCTACTTACATGTAAGTCATCTCGGTCACCTGAATCATGGCAGACTGCTGAATATGGTCCTCGCAGGTTTACCAAGGAAATGAAGGACGAAAGTGCCGGGCTTTTGGCGGCTGCATTCATCGGCATCGTCCCCGGCTACATCTCGCGCTCCGTCGCGGGTTCCTACGACAATGAGGCTATTGCTATATTTTTGCTCATGTTCACCTTCTTTTGTTGGATCAAAGCACTCAAGACCGGCAGCGCTCTCTTCGGCACCCTAGCCGCGCTGTTCTACTTCTACATGGTGGCCGCATGGGGTAGGTGTGATAGTTTCATACCTTTAGTGCCGAGCTTACGGTTCCCACATAGGTGGATATGCATTTATCACGAACATGATTCCACTCCACTCACTCGCCCTGATCCTGATGGGGCGCTACAGCAGTCGCCTATACGTCGCGTATTCCTCGTGGTATGCCATCGGAACCCTAGCCAGCATGCAGGTACCATTTGTCGGATTCCAGCCTGTGCGCACAAGCGAGCACATGGCCGCGCTCGGTTCGTGATGTGAAACCTCGGTACCTGTAGCGACATTGACCATATCCTACTTAGGGGTGTTCGGTCTGTTGCAGATCGTCGCTTTCGCCGAGCTCGTGAGGACACATGTCTCGTCTAAGCAATTCCAATCCCTGTTATATGCCTCCGTGATTGGTATGGGCATTCTAGGAGCTGGGGCGATCATTGGTCTCACGTACAAGGGCTGGATTGCGCCATGGACGGGACGGTTCTACTCCCTCTGGGATACGGGCTATGCCAAGATGTACGGCATCATATCTGTCATCTGTCCTCCTCGAGGCCGCTGACCGCTTTGCGCATTCAGACACATTCCCATTATTGCCTCCGTCTCCGAGCACCAGCCGACTGCGTGGCCGTCGTTCTTCATGGATTTACATTCGCTTGTCTTCCTTTTCCCGGCCGGGGTGGTCATGTGCTTCCGCCAACTCCGCGACGAGCACGTATTCGTCATCATCTATGCCGTCGTGGCGAGCTACTTTGCGGGTGTCATGGTCCGGTTGATGCTCACCCTTACCCCGGTTGTCTGCGTGGCAGCGGCCATCGCATTTTCGTCCCTGCTCGACACATATATTGAGCCGACCGAGCCCGATGTCGCTGACGATTCAAGCGGCAAAATAGCGGAGACTGCGCCAGCCGTTGACGCTGCAAGCAGCGGAAGCTCGACCGCTGTCTCTGCCTCTTCCTCGACCGCTAAGAAGACCAAAAAAGCACCGACAGCGCCTCCGAGCGTCTCCGCTGTAGCTGCCGCCATGACACCTTCCAAGAAGGGCGAGAAACCGCGTGGAATATTTGGGCTCGACACGCGCTTCATCGTCCTCCTCAATGCCGTGGGCATGCTCCTGTTCTTCGTGCTACATTGCACGTGGGTAACATCGACCGCCTACTCATCTCCCTCCGTCGTATTGGCATCACAAAATCCCGACGGGAGCCAACACATTATCGACGACTTCCGTGAGGCGTATTATTGGCTGAGACAGAACACGCCCGAGAATTCCGTAGTTATGAGTTGGTGGGACTATGGCTATCAGATCGCTGGCATGGCCGACAGAGCGACTCTCGTCGACAACAACACGTGGAACAACAGTCAGTGGAATGCTAACTTTTCTATCTGGCGCCAGTCGAGCTGATCCCTTGTACAGCACACATTGCCACAGTTGGAAAGGCTATGTCGAGCAGCGAGGAGGTGGCGTACCCCATCCTTCGCAAGCATGACGTTGACTATGTCCTCATCATCTTTGGCGGTCTCCTCGGATATTCCGGCGATGACATTAATAAATTCCTTTGGATGGTCCGAATTGCGCAGGGCGTATGGCCGGATGAAATTCAAGAGCCGAACTACTTCACGCCGAAGGGAGAGTACAAGGTCGACGACATGGCGTCTCCAACTATGAAAAATAGTCTGATGTACAAGATGTCATATTATCGGTCCGTCCCGGCTATGCTAGCCTTCTGCGCGCGCTAACTCATGTTTCCGCCTCCAGCTTCCCCGAGTTGTTTGGGACAAGTCAAGCTATCGACCGAGTACGTGGCCAGCAGATCCCCAAAGCGGGAACGACGCTCGACTACCTAGGTGCGTTATCTGCTACCGATCTGTTATCGATGTTCACGTTCCGCGCAATGTTACAGACGAGGCGTTCACCTCAGAGAACTGGATCGTAAGTCTGCCATGAGCCCCGTGTATGTATGTCACTTACATCCACTCCTACATCTGCAGGTCCGAATTTACCAGGTTAAGAAGGAAGATATCCTGGGCAGGGATCTTAAGAGTGCGAATGCGTTTGCGCAGGGGAAAAAGAGGAAGAGAACCAAGCCCCCTGTTCGCCGCAAGGCGACGGTGTAGACGAGTCATGTCTGGCCTTGACTAATGTTGTGCATCGCTTTCTGCCGAATTGAGATTTGTTTATCGGCTGGACCATCAGACTGGTGGATCCCGGGAGGGACGTATTCGGGCCGTGCGCACCCAGCAGCGCAGCTCTTCCCATATTCTGCCTGTTTGTTCACACTGCCCCTTACATGCACTGTAAAGGATGTTACGACCGTCCGAAAGAATTTCGGACACGCCACAGTGTGTCTTCTGAAGAACTTCTCAGCTCCTTTAGTCCGGGTTTCGATATGCTCCGTCACCTGGTGCGTCCGCTATTGATGTCGGTATCTATTACTCGATGCTGACTCCTTTCGTTCGTTCTGTAGAAAAGCCTCAGAGGCATACATAGTCGCCGAGACTCTGTCAGATCATCTGATACAATATTGTCGTCCTTCCGAGAGTACGCTATTGCAGAGGCTGAAGTCGATCTGGAACAAGGAACAAGATGCCGAGCGATCCTACGGACGGGTACGTAACCTTTACGTGGTTCTACTTTCAGAGTGGCGGTCATTGCGCAGAAGCACATTTGAGGCTGAAGAACAGTCAGCGAGTTCTCACGTGAATCTCCGGAGGCAACGCAAGGTAGTACCACTTCCAGCTGGCTGCCTTTGAACGGCTCGCAGTCTGCGATGTCTCTGTACTGGGTTTACTACTTCCCGGTGAAACGGCGTTATCCAAGATGGGACGGCTGCCCGGGTGATAGTGCCTGGGAGTCAACACCAGGCTGCTGACAGTAGGTATGAATGGGTGATCGACACATGGGACGAGGCAAGGGCGTTTTGGCGCTGACGTTGTCTCGTGGACCTTCCGACCAACCTCTGTGAGAGGGCATAATTGATTTCTCCCTTTAGGGGGATACAGAATACCAGAAGTCGCACTATAGTGGTGCAATACTAGTTTTTCCACTCTAGCACCTGGGTTGAACGTCGTCATCGTTGAACCGCTGTCAGCCCTTTGGATGGCCGCACACATTCCATAGTGAAAATCTGCTAGCGCGTGCTGTGGCCACTGGTTGAAACAATCTAGTTTGCTCGTGAAGCCGGCCGACAAACTTGCAAGTGCTTGAGACCCATCAGGCGAGCCGCTCGCGCAGTAAGTTGCACATCTTTGTTACTTTTACCCTCACTGGCTCGCCAATCTGAAGCATCTACGGCTGACGCGGTGAACGCCATGCACCAACCTCAGGCGACTGTTCGAGAGTGCGCCACACTTCAAGTGATACTTCACACTTGTGATATTCCACCACTTAATAGACACTCAGTCGTAGCATCATGGCGACGTCCCATAATATGGCACATTAGGCCTAGGATAGGCCTAGGATTTTCCGGAAGCGTTAAGTGAGGGCATCGAGACTCCGTGCTTGCTTGGTGCTTGACTCCCACGTGCGCTGGAGTAGGATATATCCAAATTTGGTAATGAGGTTCGGCAAGTCTGCAGGTAGCGCGTTGCTGAGCGACGAATCATTTCTCGATTATCGAATCTCACTCCGAGGCGGCGACATGTAGAGTTTCCAGGTCGCATTCAAGAAGGCGTGAAAGTGGTTCGGTAAGATTAACGATTACATGGATGAGTAGTGTTTGCTGAGACCAGTAATGTACTAGCGAAAGAGTTGGTGAAGCATGGCAATGCACCGAACTACAGCACTGAGAGCAGATCCGGAAGAAAGCAAATAGCGAGGAAAACAAAACATATATCGGATGCACTCCAGTCGATACCCTGAGTAAAGACCGATATGCCCTTGGAGAGACAGTGAGCCCTCTGTACTCACTTGCTACCCCGTGCTACGCCAGGTAGCCTATCCTAGACTTCACTCCTCGTCCACGTCATCGCGTTCTTCATCCTGATCGTTCGCCTGCGGATGGCCTGCAGCGGCTTGCTCGGCGAGCTGGGCGCGTCGAGCCTCAGCGAGTTGTCGGAACTCTGCATCAGAGATGCGGCGGAAGTGGATCGCCCCGGACTCCCACCCTTGCAGGAGAGTCTCGAGAACTTGAACGTTCGACAGGTCGCTCAGGTTCTTGAAGGGGATATCGCGCGGCCATCCTTCAACGATGACATGGTACTTTTCCGTCACGTCCCGCCAGAAGGTCGGGTATCGCATTGTGGCGGTGTCGTCCAGTGTGATGTCACCTTCAGGGGCCGTTCAGTACTTGTACGATCAAATCAGAAGATAACGTACGTAGTTTCACCTGGATTAGCTGCCGTATTCCTGCCCTCGTCTGCGACATCCGCTCGCTATACGTGGGCCGTGGATTGACGCGAAACCTTGTCGTGGTACTTCCGCCAGGAAAGCTCTGCGTCGTCGTAGTTCCGCGGGGCATAGTGATGCGGGGCGGTAGAGACACTGGTGCGTTGAGACTCGATCGATGTGGACGAGTCGTAATGTTCTTCGCCAAGCGACTTTATATACTCACGTTGCGTCATAGGATCAAACCCCGAGGAGGCCCTGTTGTGTGAGCATGGATCTCCATTCCGTAATGAGGCAATTTCTTTGTCCCATGAAAGAAGGCGATAGTGAGCGATGAGTGGAATGGCAGAGAGGGGCAGAAGCATTAGGAAGCGGTAAGACGCGCGGACATTTGCGGGTCTCGGGAACGCTAGTGACCATGAGGTCAGTGGAGAATCTCTAATGTCGCGGTAGGCCTGGGCGAGCTGTCGGGATCGCAATGATATCGATGCCCACAATTCGGTGGAGAAGAACAAGGAAATCACCAGAACGAGACGGATGGACCGATCCGTTTAGAAGTCTCAGGCGAATATTGCCATGACAGATCCATGGCGACTGTTCTATGCGAGACACGGGGTGACACTTCGGAATCAGTACAAGTTCTGATGAGAAGTGAAGTGGTCCTCCCTACCATCCAACTCTATCATGCCGTAGTCACACGGCACTGTTTCCGAGACGCCTGAGACTCTTGCACTCTACAAAACCGCGGGGAAGATGGTTCCGGCCGTGTAAACTTCGCGATCTCACAGATCATGAAAAATGAAAGCACGCTCACGGATGTTTAAGAGTCGTTGGAGGGGCACAGCGGATCCTGTGTCACCTCGAGCGCCAGAGAGCTTCGGCTGCTGTGAAACGGTACTATGGAGTTAGAGCCGACGTACGGGGAGCGAATACCCTTCGGAGAGTTCTTGGCCGGGACATACTACGACATTGCACAGTCGGCACCGGAAGTCAAACATGAACGGTCTCCGACACAAATTTATGACACCTAGTCGACCCCAGACACGTTAGGAACGATGGATAAGAACATCTTCCTCATTATCGCGTCCTAGCTGGGACTTCCGGATGCCCGTGTCCGTTTGCACGTCATGGCCCGTGTATTTTCCGGAGCGCCGCGCGTGTACAGTCGTTGTTAACATCTTCTCATGGTCTGATGCTGAGAGGCCGTACGAGGAAAACGCCCAGAATGAATGCAGAAAGGCGCCAGCCTTCGACATGGAAGACAGCTGAACTTGAAGACGCAATGCCCTACAAACGCCGGATCGAGATGGTTAAGTGATAGAGGATGTAAACCATCTCGCACAGCAGAGCGCTAAGGTTGAAAGCGACATCTACAAATAATGCCTTGCGCTTGACTTGGATTGCCGAGGAATGAGTACTAGAGGGCCGAAGACCCGTCACTCGACAACACGCGATGCAAAAACGCTGCAGGACGTTTCCTGGCTGGGCGGCAATGACATATTGCACGCACACACCACGCCGCCAACACGTTGTTTTCCTGGGCTAAGTCAGGCGAACACTGGATCTTTGTAATTCAACAGCCGATGTATCGAGCCCAAGACTCCGCTGCTGCCGAGGATCTGGTTGACCGGGCGGGAACTCCCGGTTAGAGATACGCATCTCATGGAGGACGCTCAGATAGGTCACAAGCAACCGTCTCACCGGAGCTGCGTGCCGCGCTAGATTGCACGGCATGTGCTTCCGCCCAGCAGGGTGGTCATTCCTTGAAATGCCATGAGACAATCTCGTTTGTTCGGCGTTGAAAGCGAGCGAAGACCTGTTCAGGTGGTTGTCCTACTAGCACGCTGTGAGAAAACAAATTCGTTATCGATGCCCATCTTACCTTCGCTGGGCGAGACGAGGGCTCATGGAGGAACTTGTCGTCCACCCGGCATTACCTGAGGATGAAATAACGGTCACGACTGGTGATCAGGGGTTTATAACGAGCGCGGCGACACTTGACCGCAAGCAGTGGTAAAAGCTGAGACGCCTGGAGCCTCCAGCATTGCGATGCAGAAGATGACTTTGAATTCCATGACATTTTGCTCCCTCGCGGTAGCACGGCGCGCAGTCCTAGCATGCCGGCACGGGTTGCCGGCTCACACCTGCCCAGATTAGTGAACAGAAGTAGATCACGCGCCATCCTCCGTGACATTCGACTGGCGGACAATCGACCCATGCCGTTAGTATAGTCATACAGGAAATTCAGGGCCGTCCGGTGCCTCTGTCTGCCCGGCCACAAAAGCCGATAGTCTTAATCGGGTTATCAATTCACAATCATGACGTACCTGTGGCATGACGTCGAACATATGGTTCGCGACGGCCCATGTGCAGTCGACATAGGACGCGGCTTTGGCTGGACTTGAATTTGCAGCCACAACGGTGGAAACTCGGACAGCTGTTTCTACCTGATCATCTACAGACCAGAGATAGTCAAATGAACAAACCGCCTAGCCTCGACGGAATGGCTGGAGAGTCTTGTCAGAAAATGCAACACCAGACTTCAGAAGGACATTCAGGTGAGCATTAAGGACCCATGCGACTGGCGTAGAAGGCGGAAGTTCTCCGCAACGTGAAGCAGACCAGATTGAACCGTAAAGTTTATCAGACGTATCCGGTATTTCACAGGACATTCATTGCGCTACCAATCGAGTAGATCTTCCAAAGCACGGAAAAGTGCGGTTGATACGATGGTGAAGCTTTGCTACAAAGTCGCCGGTGACTCGCCGCCGCAAACGAGAATTTGGCGCAACAAATTATACTTCGGCGGAACAGGTTCGATGAGCATAAGCAGGAAGCAGATCAGAAGTAGAGTTGTCGTACCCAACTTAGGCGTCCACAATCGGATCCCCCGGAGTAATTTCAGTCCAGCCAGGATCGGGAGCCGTCGAATGTGCAGTGTCGTCGTTGAGGCAGTGCTTGAAGCGCCCGGCGACGTATGCATTTGGCTGGTCACGATTAATTCCCGCGCCTGCTGGCTGGAGGACGCTGTGTGGCGGATCTGCGTGGATGAAAGTATCGATGTTCTACTGGCGGTAAGCTATTGATGGGGGACGGCCAGGTGTGTAAGTTTTGATGCTTGTGTTTACCCTGTGTGATCACTGTTGTGCCGTGAAGACTGATCATCACAAATTAAAATTTGAATGCATCCCAAGTAAGAAGAGAAGGAGTAGCTCTAAGGGAAGCGGGGAACTTGCATGTATCAAACTTTGACCGAGACATACTCACACGCTGGCGCATGTCAGCCTTGCAAGGAATGTTTGCGACCCGTCTGACAAGACTGCTCATTCGAATGCTACTAAGATCTGAAGGACCTTCATGATCTGACTAGCCAGTATGACCTTGCCTAAGTAAATCGCGAGAGTACTGAAGGATAAAATACAGTCTTATCAACGCCATGATGCTACAACTCGTCCTTCGGACGTTCTGTCCCCATCGGAGCGCTCGTGGCATCCTCTTCTGCAGGATCCTCGGCAGATACAGGTACAGGTGTGCGCTCATCGCTGTCCTCTTCCCGAGCCTCGGTCTCTGGCGAAGGCGCTACAGCGGCTGAAGATACACTAGGTGTCGCGGAAGTTGCTGACATCGATTCGCCGGCGACTGGCGTCCGTGCATGTCCAGTATCCGCGGCCTCGAACACGACCTGACCGGCGTCGCCCGTCTTGGCCATCTTCGGCTTCTCCGCTTCCTTTGAGGCAGCCTCCTTCTGCGACTTCATGATGTTGCGAAGTAAGTCTTCCTCCTTCTCCTTTGCCTCCTGCTTCTTCGGCGGCGACCCGCCCATCATTCCAGGATAGCCGTGTTGCGCGTGGTAGTCTGCACCATCGCCCTTCAAAAGGGCGGCTTCAAAATCGATGAGATCACTGAAGCCGCCGTGTGCGATAGCTATACGTTGCGCCTCCTGCTTTCTCTCGATCTCAAGCATCTCTTCGTCAGGAACGAACTCTTCCGCCTTAGCTTGCTCGTTCAGTTGGGAGAGATCGACGGTACCGTCAATGATGGAGTCGAAGAACTTAGATAATGAATCGTGTTTCTGGATGCCTAGACCGCGTTCTAGGTTAGTTGTCGCAGCGTTGCAAACGGCAGGGACAAACCTTCATAACGGATGTAGTCCATTGAACCCGCAGGGTAAAACAGTACCTTAGACGACTGCGGCTCCCCCTTCTCTAGACCCATCTTCTCTGAACTCTTTCCCTGGCGATCGCGGTGAATGGCAAATGTGATATGATCCTTGTACTTGTTGCCGAGCGTCTGCCACAGGAGTGGAATACCCTTTCCTTGATTTAGCAGAAGCGCGCGAGGGTGGTCAACGTTCTGGATTGAACATCGTCAGCTGAACGGCGCTCAGAAAGACAAGGTGCTGGATCCGAACCTCCTCGATCCAAGTTGGAATCTGTGGAAGATGGTACAACTTCTTCACGCCATGAGGAATGTTCCTGTTCGCAAAATAGTACAGGGCGCTCGCAGTCCGCTCAGCACCGTTAAATTCGATTGGCTGAACTTGTTCGCCGCGTGGAAACAGCTAAGAAGAGTGAGCAGTTGTATGCAGCACTGTGTTGAGTATGACTGACCTTTACGGTTGGGAAACCTTTGACACCTTGTTCTGCACATAGTCGCTTGTTGCTTTGTTTGTCACAATCGACGGCGTAGAAGGGTATCATTGGGTACACCCCGAGCGCGGCTTTGCTATATTCTGGTACCATCCTTTGACAATGCTACGAGCCATGCGTCAATATAACGATCCTGTAGCCCAAGATACTTTCTTACCCCACACCACGGTGCTACGAATGCGACAACTGAAGTTGCCTAAAATTAGGGTTAGGGTTAGTCAGGATACCCGGTTTCCTACGAACAATTCAACAGATGAAGCCTAGTCTGCCACAAAAGACATATAACGGTATGAAGATGGCGAGGCAGGCACGTCGCTCGTAAACATAAAAGATTAAGTCATATGAGCAGTTACTCGAGTACGACATCGGCAGGGAGACTAGCATGAAGCAGCCGCCCCTAACGTTGTCTGATTCATGCCGCATATCAAATCTCCAAGAAATACGCACATTGTCCTTCATTGCCTTCTTGAACCCCTTGTGGTCAAGCACCTTCACCAAAGAATCCTTGGGAAACAGCGCTGCCGACACCAGCGAAGGCGTCAGCGCCGCGCTCAGAACAAATATCGAGAGCTTCATGGTCGACAAGAGCTCGACGAACGAGATGCGAGCGAGCGAGAGTGTAGTCGACTCCGGTGAAGCGGTTCAGAGGGCTGATGCGACACGAACTGTTGACTTATACCGCTGGTCGAGGGAGGCGACACGCGCGTGGGGAGAAACGACCGGGCAACACTGACGTGGCGATTTGGACGGTGACGGTTTCTCACCGTGCCGGAGCCGTCGTTTGCAATCCGGAATGCAAACAGCCACTGCCATCTGAGAAAACCACTGCTCATACCCACGCAGTCTACACTCTGGAGCAACATGACCTGGAGCACTACAGAGCACTACTAGCTTCAACAAGATATACGGTCTGGGAAGTCGCGAAGGGTCAGTAAAATCCTATTATTGAAAGAGGAAGGAAACAGACTCGCGTCCAGTCATCCGTTGTGGTAATTTTGAATTAGAGCACAATGTAATTTAAGTAGATTTTCGCGGCCGTGTCCGGCCGAATGATGCCCCTTCTCTCCCCGATGAGGGCCTAAGTCAGAGTCTGGTAGCCGGTTGTGATACATTTTCTAACTCGGGTTTCTTTTCTTTGCGACAGTCCCTCCAAGCGACTCGTTATAGCATCTCTGGTGTGCTGGCGCAGATTATGTCGTGCTTGGTCCAGAAGACGAAGTGAATGATATCAAGAGCCCGCGAGGGTAGCAAACCGACAGTCTACGGAACTTTGAGAAGGACTTCTCCGGCTACACGTGTCTCACTTGCGCCTGCAGCATGTGAGCAGCGAGGCCGTCAGCGGGCAAGGCGCATACGGGCGTTTATAACCAGGATGCAATGCGTTCATTGTTCTCCTCTTACTCTCATCGCTTCGATAACGTTGGTCTTCGCTGAGCTCGTAAACCGCTCCTACAAATTCTGCCGACCGAGTCTAGGTAGACAGAGATGTTCCCATTGAATGATTTCAACGTCGTGTGCTGCGCACTCGCGACCCTTTCTGCTGCTGCCGGATATCATGTTGCTAAGCAGCGGCGGATAGCAGGCTTGCCCTGGTGAGCATCGATCATGACTGATGGAACGAGCCACAGGCGATGCTCATGGCGGCTCCAGGTCATCGCGCAATGAACCACTGTTCAGGCACTTTAGGCATGGCAGCACCACCAGCGTGACTTCAGCATGCGAGAGCGGAGTGGACAGCGAGGTCTCGGAGTCTTCGAGCTCGGATTGTCCAACACCCTTCGAAAATGTGAGGCAGACACGACGACTCCACAAAACAAGGTGCATGTATACTCACGACTCATCAATATCGACACCAGCCTATAAATGAAACGGTCCCCGGCACACTCAAGCGTAAAGGCAGGGATGAGGACCCGGACTCGGTGACTGATAACCAGGGTAGTGTACCAACTACTCCGCCGAGGAAGAGATGCAAGACGCCACCATCGGAGGATTCGGACTCTGTTGTCAAAGTAGAAGAGGCGGACTTCGCTATGCTTCCTTCGCTCACACAGAATGTGCTGGTGTCGGTGACGGAGTTCCAGGAGAAGAATGATGTTATGGCGGAGGCCAACAAGAGTTCCGTAAGCTGCGATTGTAATTCGTGGCGGACTAGACCTTAGCCCATAGTAGATTACTCCTTCACGCCCTATTGCGGCTCAGACTGCCTCATTCCCGTCGGCGTTTTCGATACCCGCAGTGAGCATCCTGTATCGCTTCTTCATCGGGCTTTGATATTGACATCATCGCCCAATTGCTCAGGTGAAACCATCCTCCGCATTCACTGCCTTTTCTGGCACCACTTCTGCCTTCTCGATAGTATCGTCCCCGTCCTCGACGTCTTTAAAGCCGGTCTGGTGCTCGGACCTCGTCAGACCTGGTCCCACAGATGTCGGATCCGGTAAGGCGGAAATTAAGCCAGAAGCGATAGCCGTATCGATAGACACAAGTCCCGAGATTGCAGGCGCAGCGTCCGTGCCTGCAGTGCAGAGTGGAGACGCCCTCGCTTCCCATTCGTATGCGAAGGGGGTGCAAAATAGTGAGTGCCCTACGTGTGTGCATTGTGGGCCTTTCTAATCCATTGGATTTCAAGCCCTAACTGGTGAAGAGCAGGAGAGAGTTGTGACGGAGCTGAAGGGGGCGAAGGTCTTCATCAAGCGCGGCGATAGGGAGTTCACCGACGGGATCCTCGGCCATGTCAAGCTACTGTCGCACGAAATCTCGGGAGAGGAACGTATACGTGCGTGTATTCTACATGTCTCCGATTTCTCGTTGACTAGCCACGCCGCTACGACAGTCTTCCGACGAGAACCAGTGTGGAAGGTTTCGATGAGCGTCCGGTTGCGGCCCACCGTACGGTGCACGTTCGACCGGGCGCAAAGCACGTTGCGGGTCACACTGAAAGAGACGGAGGAGCAGGAGGGCGTACCACACGAGCAGTGGCCACAGCATATGGTCATCTATGCCATCAAGGTATGCATAGTGTGGCACACAGCACCGTGGACGTCCACCGATTGACATCTTGCTGTTGATAGCGAGGCAAGGCCACCAAGAGCGATTTCGAAGAGTTCGCTCGCGGAGTCATTGCGAGCACACACCTCAGCTTATCTTCACTTGACGGAACTACATGATGTCGCGACCATGGTTTCCAGGAAGTTTCCGATGGTCAATACTCACTGCGATGGCACGTTATCTTGTGGATGCACTCGGCTAGTAGGATGGCTGCTACGGTTTTGCCGCTCGCCTTTCCTCAGCCTGCTCCCATTCATCGTCCATCATGCGTTGCTGTATCTAAGGTGGACCTGCATCAATTCTGGGCTCAGGAGCAGGCTTCTGGACCCGCTATATTATCCTCACAGTAGCACATTCATAACCCTGATATCTCATGTTTAGACGGCCGAGCCATCAACATGCACATAACTTCAAGAATGAATATTATTTTCACTATATTCCAGATCTCGGTTGGTTCCATCTTAGCCATCGTATCACCACAACGCTCCGCCGGTAAGCGCGATCGGATAGCGGCGCGCTCACTCTCGCCTTTGCGTACTTTGCTCCGTCTTGTCCACGAATTAACCTCGGAGCTTTCATGTATCAGCTGCGGTGGCGCCAATCTCGAGAACTTCCCAGTCGCATGTCTTATCCGATTCTATCACTGGAAACGCGTGGCGCTCAAGGAAAGCTATCTCGGTGTTTCGAGAATTCTTTAGAGAAAACAATCGACAATCTCCAAAGTCATATTGCATTGCCGCGATGGCTTTTCTCCCGGTGCGCCAATCCATCGGAGCATTGCTACGGCAATGCGATTACAAATCTGGACAAGACTGTGCGTGGCTGACTAGTCTATTCTCGGGCCAGCTCCCATAGACTTGCCGTGGCTGAACTTCCTAAAGTCAACGGCTACTCTACTATCAAAGAGGAATAATCTTGTCGCCCGTGAGGCCAGCAGCATCTTCGTGACGAGCTATTTGTGACTTCAGACCTCGAGACGGAGCTAGCGGGCATGCAGCACGACTCTGGAAAAGACAATTCAGCTCTACAAGGTATCAGCCCAGTCTTCTGGACATGATGTCGGTTAAGACGCTGAGAGTGGAGATGCAGAGAAGCTTGACCCGTGGCCAGTATATCTCCACGGTTCCCGCGCGCAAGACATATGAACCCGAGGGGTGATACTGCCTGACTTTGCGTCTCATCCCGCCTCTACAAGCATCTCAGCTGGAAGCGCACTTCCGAGTCCGCAGAAAGTTATGTCTACAAACCAAACCCAGTCGCAAGCGGATGCTGCAGCCGAAGTACTTGATCTCATTCTTGCGGTCAACGTGCGTGTTGCCGCCTGAGTCAACTAGACAGCACGTTCCCTGCCAGTGAGCCAACCACCCGGCAGGTGTCTCTGCAGCTGCTGCGCGATGGCGGGTAGCGGTGAGTCTGGGAACAGCTGCATCCGGTGATGCTCATCGTACGTACTCGCGGTGGTGTATGACCATCTGGTACGACGCTTCCTCAGGATATGCATGTCGTACGGAGACGGCAGCTGAACGCCGTGTCCGCGTTAGTCTGCGTCAATCGATAGGCACTGTTTGCAGAAACCGTAGTTATGCGGTCAGCGGCGGGAGCCGGTGGGTCTCCGTCGTAACGTGCTTTCCAGCAAGTCTGATTTCAATAGGCACTAACACAGTGCGCGCCCATCTTCGAGAGACTTCCTGGCAGAGGGTGCGTCCGACGGAGTACAGCTTCGTGACGATCGTGGACGAGATCGAAAGTCTCCCACTAGGAGGGGGAGGCGCTTCATGCGATAGCATCCAGGCCAATTGAAGGTCACGGTGATCTGTATTTGTCTTCGCGGTAATTGCTGACCTCGTTGTACTAGACGTAACCAACTCGGCATCAAAGTAGAGACTAGCGCCACTCATGTCTGCACTATCCTGACCGAGGTCATTGTCTTGCTTATCATATGATCTAAGACGCGCTCTATCAAGAGGAATGCAGATCGCAATGGCTTCAAGGCGGCTCTTGCTGCGATGTTTCTAGGCACGTCGTATGTCATGTGAGTATTCCGTTGTGCCATAAAGAAGGAACGCCGATTTCCGGTGCGCACCTTGGCAGAAAGTTGTCGTAGGAAACAGCATAATGGTGCAGCATTCTCCTGATTCTACTGCTCTCAGACTGGTTGCCGCGGCGGTATAGGTATTTGCGGGCACAACGGCATTCTTCGCCCAGCCATCATGTGCGCCCTTGTCTCCAAAACCTATATATGCTGACAAGGACACAGGTTGTCGGGCATCATTGTCTCGCGCTTTCTTATGAACCTCTGGCAGCTTAGCCACACAATACCCGGCGGAGCTAGTGCTGAGCAGCCCTTCGAGGGCTCGTTGAGCGGGGAGCCAATCGCTCCCAGTGCTCCGGCCTGAGTTGTATAACTGCCGTAGTGGGGAACATGGACGAAGATCTCGACCATGCATTCGATTTGAAGTTGAACTGCACGGTAACTCTAGCAAATAGAATCCCCAGTAGCTTACACGACGTATCAAACAAGTATTCTTACTGTAGCACAAGTCTCGGATGGATGGGTCAACTACTCCTGTGCAAAAGATTGACATGTACAACGATACTCGGCATCTCCCGGACCGATCGCATGTCGATCGTATTGTCGCGTATCTCGAGATATCTCGCGGCAGCCGTTCCAAACAGCCTCCCTCACTCGATAATAACTTGGTATAAATATTCTCCATTGGCTCTGAGTCAGCTAGGGCAGCGACCAGAATAACCGTATGGGCAAAGGGATGAAGGAGAACCCAGTCCGCAAAGCTCGTAGCTCTAGACCACAATAACCCTCGAGCCGCCGGTCCGGGGACGACATGCGAGGATCGGTACGATAGCACGGAACAAGCCCGCTGAGTAAGAGAAGGTGTAACGGCGTAAGGCAGGAAGTGCTAAGGAATGCAGCCTGAGACAGCATTCAAGATTGGGGTACAGAGAGAAACTTGAAGACAATTATTACTCTTGGCGAAGCATGAGCAAGGCCATGTAGTTCCGGGATATCGTGGGTTCGCGGTGTAATACCCTGCCCCTGACCACGCAAAGGCGAGATATCGTCGAGTTATCGTTATCCGAGGGCCAGCTAGAAGGGCGTCCCAGCGCAGTGAACAATTGCGTGGGTACGCGACCGGCGAGGCGCACGCCTGGCGTCACTCGCGCAATGGAGCGTGCCGGGGGATAGCGCGAGAAGGTCGTGCGGCGGGTCACGAGCTGAAGCTAAATGAGCGGAAAGTGGCAGACAGGGAGCCGCAAGGAGGGCGGCTGGTTCGATGCAGTGTCTCTCTTATTGTCTTTGGGCAGGCGCCTGCACGTGGCGTTGTTCCCGAAAAGGCAGGGCTTGTAGTTGAGCGCCGGAAACGGGCTGGTGCTCCCTCGCATTGGCGTTTTACGGATGGCATCTCTCGTTCCCTCCTCGAACAATAAGGGCGTGCCTATGGCTCTTCCAGAACGCGGCGGGGGCAAAGCGCGTATCTGGCGACATTGCACGGGCTGATTGTGGGTGTCAGTATGTATGGCGACTTTGTACGTCCGTTGTGAGCGCCTCCCGCTTGTTTATAGACGGAGGCTGGAGACTATTGTCCGCCGCGGACGAGCCAACTTTTGTCCACTGCCTGGTCAAAAGGTCGTCGACGCCGGCTGGAACATTACCACCAGCTAGTCTAGTGCTCACTCATACATACAACGCTCTGCTCTGCTCTGTCGGTCATTCCTCCTGCCTCCTCTGTAGCCCTATTCGCCCCGTCTGCATCGAACGTCTCTGCCACATATCGTACCTGGTGTATTGCTATAATTGACTGCCCTCGGCTGCGCGAACGCCCTGTTAGAGACCCGCCATTTCCAATTTCCATGTGAGTACCCCTCCGCTCCTGGGCCGCACATCAATGGCTGATTCGCATGCAATGGCAGCACATCTTCCAGTCCGAGACGCCCGCCCTTCGATCTGCTGCATATCATACTCATGTCTGCTGCTGTCGCCCATTCTGCCACCACCACCACTGTTGCACCAGCACCAGCGCCGTCGTACCCGTTCCTCTCGCAGCCCCCGCCTCAAAAACAGTGCCCGACGCAGCCCCTGCCCGAGCTACCCTGCCGAGTCCCCTCTATCCCGTGCACTCCCGTTGCCGGCCGCCGCCGCTCTGCTTCAACCTCTTCCATCGCTGCCTGGGTCGCAAACGTCCAGCCCGGCTCCCCCGTGCCATACACACCGCGCCGCCGTCCGTCCATTACTAGCGCACGACGCCCATCCTTCTCTCCTTGCATCGCTTCGCGGCGCCCGTCTGTGAGCTCCGTCCGTGGACCCTCGGCGTCGTTCCTCAATTTCTTTGATACGCCTACCACCGTCTCGCGGCTGACACCGTCGGTCAAGGACTTCAAACTAGACCTCACCTCCGTTGGCTACACGTCCGTCTTCGTTCACATTCCCAGTACCCCTTCTTCTGCCCTTCCCACTTTCCGCGCTCCTCCAGTCCCCCAAGTCCCTCCCAAGTCCCCTGCGCGAGGTCTGAAACACTTCCGCTCGCTATCCGCGCTCAAGCCTCTTCGCTCCCGCTCCAAGTCCACCGCCATGCCTTCATCCCCCCTCAAGTCCCAGGCGCAAGCCAAGCCGTCCAAGTCCCAGGCACAGCCCAGCCCAGCCGCTGTCTCCTCGCGTAAAAAGACCAAGTACGCCAAGTATCGGCCCGCCCCGCTCGCCGCTGAGCTCGCACTCGCGCAGTTCGCCGACGGCGGCTCGCTCGAGGACAACATCAAGCGGCTCGCCCAGGCGCAGGCCCGCGCGGGCGGCGCGACGCGCGTCGACGGGCAGCTCGTCGGTGTGGGGGACGTGTGGCGCGACGGCGCGGGCGGCGTGTGGTTGGACCAGGACGAGGAGTGGGAGTACGCACACCTGCTCGGCGGCATGCACGACTTCGCGGGGCGCGAGAAGGACTGGGTGCGCTTTGGGGAGGAGGCGAGCTCGGACGGCGCGGGCGAGCGCCGCGGGAGTGTGTCGAGTCAGGACTCGGACCTCGACCCGCGCTACGCGATGCAGCCTGAGGACGACCTTGCCGCGTACGGCAACGCGCTCGTCCCCTACGCGCTGCGCAAGCCGGGCACGTCCGTCCTCGCGCTCCCCGCGCGCACGCGCCGCGCCGCGCGGCACCTCCGCAAGCCCGAATTCCTCCTCGACACGTTCCCCGTGTCCGCGGGAGAGACGGCCACCCAGCCATCGCAGCTCGCGCGGGACGCGCAGGGCAAGGCCCGCCGCCGCCCGGCACCGTTGACGCTGCAGCCGCCGAGCCCCGCATTCAAGTGCCCGACGAACCCGCTGGACGCGGAAGAGGTGCGCAAGGAGTTCATCGAGAACTCGTTCGCACCAAAGCCCGCGGCCGCGCCGAAGCCTGCCGCATCGCGCGCGAAGAGCACTCCTGCTAAAGCGTCCGCTCCGGTATCGACTCGTATCGAGGCCCGCATCGATGTCACGGTGAAGAAGGGCCTGACAAGACACGATACGAAGTTCGGGACGATGAGGGGCCTGCTGCGGGTGATGGGCGGTAAGAAAGCGGACATTTAGACGCGATTCTTGAATCTGTAACAGATGTATTGTTTACGATGTGTCGACTCTGTATACTGCGTGTACTTCAGTTATGGTGACGCCTCCCATGTTCACGACCCTCTATTTGTATTGTTAATTCGTACCTAATCATATTGCAAGAATTTTCTCTCTTCTTGATCCAGATAATATAACACTAGCTTTTGAGTAAAACTGAGAACGAACGGCCTTAGGGAAGCGCAAGCAAGTTCCAGCAGACTCTAGCAGACTCTCAGAGCTCTCGGTATTTCCGTCACGTGATCGCGACGCGGGTCGTGTCTCGCAAGTGACATCATTCTCTGGTGCATCGACCCCGCCCTCGCTGGCCATTCTAGGGGACCGCGGCGGGGCTAGAGTCCGAGCAAACCTTTCACAGTAACCGCCATCATAACCTTCAGTCAAAAGCATCTATTCACGTCCCTGCACCTACCGTGACCAGCTTTCCGCAACCTTGAACATGTCCGATCAGACGGGGGCGGGCGCAAGCGGCATGAACACCGCGTTCGCGGACCCGACTGCGTTCAGCATGAACCCGGAGATCGGCACGCGCTCCGACTTCACCGAGTCCGCGAGCCTCGCGACGGGGGACCTCGTCGAGATGCCCCAGGACGTCGGGGTCAAGCGCGAGACCGGGGAAACGGGGCCGGCCAGGCGGGCCGAGGGAGGTAAGTGTCCCACCATGTATTCTGAGGGAGAGGGACGGAGGAACCGATGACTCGATGGTAGGTGCGACGTACGACCCGTCTTCGCAGATGACCTCGCAAGCAAGACAGGGCGTGCACAACGAGGCAGAGGTGGAGCAGGCGAAGACGTTGCCGAGAGTAGATCATCCAGGCAAGTTACGACAATGGCTCACGACCAGTACTACATGCTGACGACAATATAGTAAGTCGCCCCGCAATCGAGGACTACAAGGATGAGGTTGGCTCGGTGGGGAGCCGCATAGAGAGTGCAGTACCGCAGACGAGAAATTTCTAAGGGAAGTGTCAATTTATTGTGCCTTTAGGTGCGCTACCATTAAGGGTAGCTGTATATTATCTGTAATATCAGCGTTTGCACTACTTACCCTTCAAGTAACCGAAGCTCATGGAAGGTCCCCAAAGGCCCAAGCTATACCGAGCAAGTCAGCCCATCCTCCTATCCTCCTATTGAAAACAATATAGTATACGTCATGTGAAAGCAAGCCAGCGACCCAATAAGCGAACAAACAATTTAACACGGACAGCATATGAAGCACTGCGACCTTATTCGCACACGGAAATAACACAAACAGCAGCCGCGAGTTCAGGGTTCAGACAGGACGAGAGCATGGACTCGGTTTTATGCAGCTTAGTGCATGGACTGCGAAGGAACGTGATGTGTCTTCGTGAGAAGCGTGAGGAAGTGACGGTGGGGTATGTGTGATTTAAAGGGCAATGGCGAAGGTGAACGCAGCGACTCCGAGGGCGAGTGCGCCGCGGAAGACGTGGCGGTCGACGGAAAGGGTGACAAGCGCGGCGTTCGCGTTGGTGGTACCGTTGACGTTTGACGAAGTGATGGCGGACGTGCCCGGCGTGCCGGCAGAACCTGTCGCGGAGCTGCGCACGGTTTGCAGGGAGTTCGGGGCGCCTTGGGCGGGACTCCCGCTGGCAGGGACGTTCCCCGTGCCACTCGCGGTGCTTGCCGCCTGGGCAACGTTGGCGGTCTGTGAGACGGTGACAACTACCGGAGTTGAGGCGAGGCTCCATCCCGACGCGACGCTCGCAGAGAAGTACGTGAGCACGGAGCCGCTTCCTGCCGCCGCGACGGAAACGATGGGACTCGTGTTCATCGTGGGTGCGGCCGCCGTCGCGGTGGCTCCTGCGGCGCTCTCGCCGAGCGCAGGGGAGGGTACGGCATCGGCAGCATTGTCCAGCGCAGCAGTGCCCCATGGGGTCGGGGCGCCACCTGGCTGGGTGGTTTCGGTAGGGGGAGTGACGTTACCCGAGGCGTCGGCGATGGTGAAACGCGTTGTCCAGTAGACTTGGGTCGAGTAAGGCGAAGTAAATTGGTAGAAAAAGACCGGGGAGTTCGGGTGCACCTGCGCGCTGCCATCAGTTTCGTAATAGATTCATGTACCCATGGAGGTGCCTACTGCAGGGCAAGGGTAGCTGAAGCTGTTGTTGTTTGGGTCCGTGCCATCGACCGTCGCCACAGCTGAGAGGCGCCCGTTAGGTTGAAACCAAACCCGAGTTTAATGCATGACATACTGGTGAGGTACTGCATGTCGAAGTTGTCGCCGGCCATGAGCTCGATATTCATGGTCTTCCAGACACCGGTAGTGTCGACGTCCCAAGAGACAAAACAATTAGAGCCCTCGTTGTACACAGACCCCGGGCCTGGCTCCGAAGGAGTCGGGTCGGCGTGCACAAACGCAGTGCGTGCCAGGAGAGCAGCCAGAGCAAAGGGAACAAACATGGCTTCAAGATGGAGGTTAGGAAACTGTGAAGGCGAATTCTAGATGATGCGGAGAAATTAGCGATTTTTTTCAGATATCAACTTCGCGTAGAAATAATAAATCATACTCACACCAAAAAGCTCGAACTGGCAGGACAAAGAAAGGAGCGCAAAGGAGCGACGGGGCCAAGGAGTGGAATGTCCTGCGGGCGCGACAGGTGGCGACTTGGTAGTCAGCTATGAAGCCAGGCTGAATACAGCGCTGGCTGACCATCTCCGTCCAAAAGATCACTACGGTTCCCTTATCCGGTAACTCAGGTACATGTACAACACGTGCGATGATCTCGCATCACGAAACCGCCGCTTAAGTAGCGCCAAGCGCGTCCTCACGCGGCGCTCGATGTCCGGCACAGCATGGGAGACTTGATAAACTCTGCACGCTCTCAGTTCAGTGCCATCCTTTCTAGACTTTTGCAGTGCATCTCACAATACCTGGAAGTGTATACATCAAGCTCCTGGCACAGGGAGAAGAGAGCTTGGGAGGCGACCGTGAGCGATGCTTATCAATTGCCGTGCCTGCCGGTGCGTACGTAGCGGCAGCGCTACCGTACCTTATGCGTGCAACCGCCGACCGTCAATGCAGCCATGAGCCATGCGAAGGCTTGTCTCGACGTTAATATGTAGTCACGCACGATATTAGGATATGTGGGACATCGTGAAGTGGACAGCCTGTCGGGAGGAGAAGGAAGGAGAGCGCTGGATGCAGAGGTGGTTACGATGGGTAAATGTCATGATTCGGAACAAAGTGTCACAGGTCGACACGGTGAATCTGTCCACGACTGTCAGCGAAGGAGCGGTGTGCAGGACCTGTGCAGACTAACCTCTGTGGCCAGTTTCGTCCATTCCGACAACGACCGCAAGTACTCGTCCTTGCCCTCGTCCACAGGGAAATCCGGGTTCCAAAGCACAAACTGCGAGAACGTCGACGTTGCGGTCAACGTCCGCACAGGCTCCTCCAGATCCGCCCCGATCGCCCCGCCTTCTATCGCCGTATCGTGCCCGGCACCATCCATATCTTCATCCTCAAGGTCAAGCTCGATGACGCGCGCCGAGCGCCGTGTACCCCGCCTGCTCTCCTTCTGAGCCTTGGCCTTGGCCTTTTCTCGCTCTCTCTCGCGTGCCCGCACTTCGTTCGCAGCACCAGCTGACGCGCCATCCAGTGGTGTGCGTAGGACAATCCCTATGTAGCCTTCTGGCAGAGGGACTGTGAGGCCCTGAATCGATCGCCCTCTGAACGAGGAAATCCATCTCTCCGACTCAGGTGCCGAGGAGTTATTCGTGGGAGCAGAGTGTGATGGGGGTATAGGAATGTCTTCTGTAGCGAGAGTTACGGCTGAGGAAGTCGCAACGAGTGTTTCCTCCATGATCACGTCTTCTGTTCCTGATGTGACACTTGCGGTTTTGACTACCAGTGTGACTTGTGCATTCTCCGTAGCCTCATTCTCCACGTCGAGAGTGACGCTTGACGAAGTTGCGACTAGCGTAGACCGTGAAGACGATGCTGTGAGGTTCTCAGCGGCAGGTGCTGATGAATTCGCAAAGAATCTACTCGAATAGAGGTCTTCTTTGCCATAGACGAGGGCAGGAGCTGGTCTGACGCGTAGATATGTCGAGATGGGGGCAGGTCCCGAGTACGCTATATGGAATGGCATGAGGTTGGGAGTGCATGCTGCCAAGGGTGCCTGCAGAGGCGCAATTTCTAATGACTGGGACTGAGAAGACATTTTTGAATTGTGGAAAAGTCCAGTTGCACTGAGCACGGAGACTAGGATACTGCTTGCACCGAGCCTGGTGGATGATTGCACAATCGACTGGACGCGTCAATACGAGGCGCGTCTGTGCCGGCCCTGAACTGGCTCGTAGGGTAAATAGCTCGAAGCATGGCCCGCATTATGCACTCTCATCTGAATTGAGACATTTCCCATCCCTCCATGTTCTTACATCACAGAGATTTCTCGGAATGCTCTTCACGCCTTAGGTAAATGAGAGCAGATGAGAACCTACCAGAGCTCGGGCCACATCAGGCGCTAAAACAAATAAGTACAAACGCGTTTAGACGCGTCCTCGCGTGACCCAAATGGGCGCGTCTCGCGAGCCTAGGACCTTCATCACCGACATTAATACTGCCGTGCATTCTAACCAATATTCCTGAACTCTATGGCAGACCTCGACCTCGATGAATTACTGGCTCGCACGCGGGAAGTGGTGCAGGATGCTATCACCGAGGGTACCATTAGGTAACGTAGCCACAGTTTCTCAAGCGAATAGGTTAACCTGGAACTTCGTGCTAGTAACCTGACACCTCGTCTCGTCCGTCAGGAAGTCGAGACACGTATGGGGCTTGAATATGATACTCTTAGCGCCCCGGAATACAAGAAACTCGTGAAGGACGCGGCCGCAGCTGCAGTGGTATGACGTCACGTGTCTGTGCTCACCGCGAGGGAGATGCTTATGACGAGTCGCTGACCAGGAAGAAGCAGAGCGGGGTGATCAGCAAGATGTGCTCGCTTCTGCAGGAAAGAAGAAGAGCTCTGAGAAAACCTCAAGGAAACCCAGATCCGCGTCAAACGTAGAGAGAATATCAGGAGCGAAGCGTAAGAAGCAGGACCAGGCCGCGCCTCCAAAAGGCCGGAAGGGAAGCAAGGCGGCGAAGTCAAGCGTGAGCACGACCAATCTAATGGCCTATTCACGAGACGCTGATCAACGCATAGGAATTTATTCCTTCCGACGAAGACGACAACGTGGACGAGGAACCTGACACGCGAATCAAGAAGGTTACTAGGACCAAATCCAGGGTGGGCATCTTTCTCCCAACTCCCGAAGATTTTGTGCTAAACTTGGCCCAGCCAACGGCTCCTCCCTCCGATGAACACAATGCGGCACCGCAGTCCGGGACCGGAAGGAAGATCCCAAAGGCCAAAAGATCGAATGTGAGAACGGATTCTCCATGGTCCGAGATCCGCAGGCTGATTACTATGCAGCCGATAGCCGTCCTGTCTGATGAAGAGGACGAGCGTACGGCAACTGACGCCCCGGCTCATGTTGGACGCGGAGAAGAAACGCCCGACACAGTTCCGGCGACTCATAAGGTATCGACGAATCCAATCTGAGCAATATGCAATACTGACATATGCGGCATGCCGTAGGATTTGGAGGCAGGCCTCGAACAATCTCGCGGGCCGCCCAAGAAACGACAGAAGGCTGGGTCAGACGTGACAAACGAGGAATTCGCCGCGAAGATACAGCGTGTCGCGAATAGCTCCGCGAGCGAGTCCGCGAAGGCGTCATCAAACAGATCGTCCCTACCCGCAAACAGTCGCCAATCTGCGTCTATGGGCGACGCTGGTGAAGTATGTGCCCCCGCCTTGATCGGCCGGATGCTTTGCCAACGATCATTTAATATTAGCGGAGCGAATCTGAGATGTCCGTGCTCATTGACGAACCGAAGGCCAAACGTGGCCGGAAGAAAGGCACAAATCAGGTGTGTTTGTACATAAAAGTGGGGAGCCGCTGTTTATTGACGTATCTCGATGAGGATACGACTTCCATACATGTGAGTGTGCCTACAAGCCTGCCCTCCTTTACTTTCCTCACGCGGCTATATCCAGACGCCTATGAAGATTTCCCGCGAGACGTCAGTAGTCGACTCTGGAGACAGTAAGTCTAAGAGGGGTCGAGGCTCCACAAAAACACTCTCGAAAGAGGAAGAAACAATCAAGCGATTGAAGGTGAGCTTCTGATTGGGTGACCCAAGCGTTCTGTGATGCGGCTCCCGCGATGTCCGCGCAGCGTGCGGCGTGATGCATCGCACGAGCGGCCGGAGTGTCACCGAGTTCGAGGTTTCTCATTGGCTCTTTATGGTATCCATAGTCCCTCGTCGTGGCGTGCGGGGTGCGCAAGGTTTGGACGAAGGAATTCAAGGGTCTGGACAGGCCTGCTGATCAGATCAAGCGGCTGAAGAGCATCCTCGCGGACCTGGGCATGACGGGCCGCCTGAGCATGGAACAGGCCAAGGCCATCCGAGAGAGGAGGGAACTCGCCAAAGAGCTGGGTACGGTTTCCCGCCGCAATATCTGCGGGCCATCGTTCACATGGTCCTGCACTTCTAGAGGACGTCCAGGAATTCGAGAAGAGCGTTGTGCGAGGGCGTTCGGCTGGGCGCGTGCTGAAAACAACCTTCCGGGAGAAGGATGCCTCGGAAGAGGAATCGGATGAAGACATGACGGCAGTGCCGAAGCGAAAAGTGGTACGTTATGTCTGTGAACCTGTCCAGCAATGCTCATGTGATCTACAGAATGCGCATTCCAGCATTATGGCGTTCCTCGGCGATCAGAGCGACGACGAATAGTGCCTTAGTTGTCTGCCTGAGGTTTCGAATCTCAGGGTCCTGTCACCTATGTTATGTCACGCTCTCTTAGCCATTTCATCTAGTGCTAGTCTTGATACAAGGATATAGTACCCGCGATCACTTGCTATCCGCTTGATGCCCCGTCTTTCTGGAGTTTCCACAGGTCCCTCTCAAAAATAGTGATGAATGCTTTGGTGTAGTATCCTATCGAGCCCAGATATTCTAGTGAGAAATCTTCTGGTTTTCTGACACAGCAAATGATCCATTTCAATTTTATCTTACGCTTCTCGGTCACGAATCCGTTCTTGTGTGCCAGGTTTGGGGCTTCTTCGGGCGGGCTTGCTCCTCCCCCAGTGGCATTTGCGGGTGGCCACATACTGCAAGCAAGATTAGATTAGATTAGATTATCTCGTTAGAGATTAGATTAGATCTCTTGCAAGAGCATCACGATGGCCATTCAGACCGAATGTCGCAGATACACTCTTATACTACCGAAGACTCACAGCGGACCTAGTCGCACCGATATAATCTAGCAGTCATATAGGTCTGACGATAGTTGCATAGATTTTACACTACGACACCTGAAGCACAGCTCTCCGGGACGCTCTCTCTACCCCACAGGCGGACCTGGACTTCCTGCTACTTCCTGTTGGAACCTCTGACTCCGTTCTAACTCCATTATCTGTGGCCAGTTATAAGCCATCTTAAAGCTTTGAATTTGTTCTGTGCTGCCTATTGGCCCTGTATACCCACAATGCAGCTCTCAACCCATACCACACCATCTGGTTTGTGATCCTTCTCACTCTGAGGTGTGGATGCGGTACTCATGTAGGGATCGGCCAGGCTTTCTCCTCCCCTCCATTCATTCGGCACCCCCATTTTTCACGTCAGATATTGTTATCAAACGTGCTATGCCGTTAGACCTGACGACGATCTGCTCTAGACAGCAACCGAATCCGGCTACCCAGGCAATCGTCGCCGAGCAATGGTCGAAATTGATCCTATCTTATGCCCGGTTCCGGAACATGTTCACATTACGAGTGGAAGATGCCGAGATACCCGGAGGAGAATGGGACGAAGTCCTGCGGAACGAGCGGATAAATCGTGCGTCTCCGCCTATATCAGCCATTGACATGCCTAAGTACTGGGAACTCTAGGACGGCTGCTGCCGGCGCATCTAGCAAGTCTTATTGCAGACATGGTCTCGAAAAACCTTGCATCGTATGATCCTCCTAATCAGACGCGATCGGTGCTACTTTGGTGGCGACAGCCTGACGAATGGGCGGAAGTGCTCTATCAATGGGTGCGTCTATTCTCGCTCACAAAGGAACAATTGGAGTATGCTGACACTGCATCCAGGCGGACTCTACAGGACAAATGAACACAATCCTCACGTTCTACGAGATTTTAGATCCCCCTGTACCTTCCGCATTGTCCGGCATTCCGATCACTGTCTTGCGTAGAGCGGTCAGCATACTGACGAAGTCACAACGTGCTCAAATCATATCTGTAAGTGACGGGGAGGGCGTGCGGTTTTTGTCCCGGAACGGGAAGTGATATGTAGCATGGCCACATCCTGTATCCACTAGCCTCCGAGACCATCCACGATTCCATACCGACCGGATTATCTCCTGACCCGTTGAAACCAGGTGCTACTGAGCGAATGCGCTCTCTATAGTTCTCAGCTAGATCGTGTTTGCGAAATTGAGGCTTTATGCTCGTGCCGCCCTCGGGATTCGCAATGTACCGTTTCGTGTCGCTGCAACCAGTATGCTGCCGATGCTAGTCGCAATGGCGCAGGTCCCAACGAAGATCTCCACCGTACCGAAGCCAAAGGATCCATAACGGGCATGCCCTTGCGTCGAGGATCTGCCTGCCTCGTACAGGATACCGGATATGATGGGTCCGATGACGGCAGCGACGCCTTTGCAGAGCGCCGTGGATCCGAAGGTGATCCCTGCGTGTTCGGGTTTGCTGCCAGCGCAGTCAGCTGCAGCCACTGGCCAGATGGACGAGAAACCTCCGCTCTGTGAAGCGTGATTAGCCACTTCACCAGCCGCGCGTGAAGTCTTCTCACCAATCCGCCGAACACGATAGCAAACGCCAACACTTGCGCGAGCGTAGTCGCAAAGCCCCATAGCAGGAACGCTGCAATGCCACTGCCCAGTGCACTAACGAACATAATCCACGGATACGGAAATCGGTCACTGAGGTGTCCGATGAGGATCTGCCCGACGACACCTGACGAGTTGAACAACGAAAGGACGATTGTGGCCGACAGAGGTGACCCCACGGATTTGGTGAATGTAGCAATGTAAAGGGAGACGGGGAAGTACGACAAGGCTTGAATGATATTGGTCACTGCCTATGAATTTTGGGTGGCCAATGGGATCAGTGTCAAAAGCAGAACTAACAGTACTCACGAAAGCGTAGAAAAGAGGGTTCTCGAGGAATTCCAGGCCCGGTGGTATAAAACGCGGTCTGGGCTGGCCGGGCTGGAACTTTGCAACTGGCACACGCGGCCGCAGGCCTAGTAGAGCGATTCCAGATACCAAAAGCATGCACAGCGACCAGGCCCGCAATGTCCAGGCATAGCCGGTACGGCTGAGCAGAGCGTTCAGGACGAAAGGGAATGCAAAGCCTGCGAGGGCGCGGTAAGATCAGGTACAAGGATAGAGCACAGCAAAGTGGCTTGCCTCCAACACCAGAACCGGCAAAGATGATACCCCCGGCGAGGCCGCGGCGCCGCACAAACCATTGAGGGAGTAGCAAGATGACGGGGAAGTATAGCAGCCCCGCGCCAATCCCGAAGAGAACGCCTTGCAGCAATATTAATTGCCAGACCTATCCAAAGTTCAAAGCGAGTTCAAATATGGACATGTGAGGCAACTTACCTTAGTGGCGAAGCTCGAGATGAAAAGGCTAATCACAGCCAGGCCGAGACCACCCCACATGTAGCGGGTGATCATGTCAGGGTAGCGTCCGAAGAAAAAAGACAACAACAAACACTGCAAGTGACTGTGTGGCTGTCATAGAAAGATGGGAAACTGTCGTCTCTCACCTCTGCATATTGTATCGCGATGGATGTCGTCCCAACGGCGGCGATGGCAACTGGCGACGCGGTATTGAAGGGTGGATGGGATGTATAGTAATCTGGTAAAGCATTCGAGGTAAGTGAAAGCGTGCTTCACCGAGAGAGTGTTCTGCTGCCTTGGAAGATGCCGTAGCTATAACATCATGTCAGCATACAATCCAATACCCGCGTCTAGAGTTGAACGTCTGTACCTAAATCCGAACCCCCACACCATCGTCTCGAGAATGAACGCGGATACGCAGAATGTCCACGCCTTCCGCCCGCCATCTACCGCCGGGAGCTCCTGCACATTCGCACCGTCCTGGGGTTCTGGCTGATAAGCAGGCGCCGCGGACCCGCTGTCAATCGTTTGAATGCTCTCGGCAGCCATTGACGACATCTCGTAGTCGTCATTGAGGCTTTCATGGACCACTTCTGCCATCAATATAGGTAGTCACGGAGAGAAACGACGTGTTTAACTTCCTAGGATGTCTGCAAGTAGCGAATTTAGAGATTTGCCGGGTTGAGCGCTAAGTACCCGGACGAGTCATGGTACAATAGGCGCTCATAGCATCACCCATGGGAGTCCATGAAGTCAGCCCGTGCAGATGGCTGCACTCCTGACTGGGTCTTCTCCTTCAAAATATGGTTAGGTTACAAGCTGAGCAATGGAGCCTTGGAGAGTGTGAATTTTAAGGATCAAACAGAGGCGATGCGATTGAAGTGAAGTTGATGTGGTCATTGAGGGTCACTGTGGTATCGTGCTGGCTTGGTCTGTCACTACCAGGTTCTTTTTTCTTTCTTAAGTCTAAAAAAAGACCTGATCTCTATGTTCCCAGGAATAGATTGTCGGTGATATGCAGAATTTGGTACTTACTCTAGCAGATAATCCAGGCCACCAAACCGGCTCGTTCAAGTGGGTCAGTTGTACTGCTGCTAAAATTTGACTGAACTACACAACCCGTCCTAGATAAAGGATCTAGGGCCAAACTGGTGTAGTGACAGCTCTGATGTTACGCATTATTCCTCACCGTAGTCACTAGTTCAAGGAGTTCAAGCCGAGTGCATGTTTTCGAGCATTCAGAGCACGACGTCCAGAGATAAAGATAATTGATATTCCACGCATACATTTGAAAAAGTGACTGGTGTGGATTCACAAGTACCGGGGGGATTTCCTGGGATTTCGCAAGCCGATTTCCTCGTGAACGCGACGCGTCATGTCAACTTCACCCGTGACTTACCAGATAGTGCACGTGCCGCTACTCCAGTACTGTAGGGCTCCGCAAGATTATTAGTACATTTTATTATAATCAATATTATAATAGCCATTACGATTACTTACGGTGTCCCGCCATAATATTATCCTCCG